>JAQFVV010012406.1:9186924-9437640 GCA_028023455.1 Epiperipatus broadwayi
TTTCTTACACTTATGCAAGCAAATTACAATGCTTTGTCTCTATATTAGATCTAAAGAGACAGTCAAAAGTGAAATCTCTTTTTTGCTGCAATAGCCTGATAGTTTTGACACTTAATTTGGACAGTCAGCTTTCTAATTAAATAATTAGAAAAGGAAAATTCCATATACTAAATATATCCTTCTAACATCCATTAAAATATTATATGTAAATATAAAGCTTAAAAAATAGAAATGAATATAGACAAAATTTATGTATACAATTATGTTAAAACTTTTTAATATTTTTGAAGTATTACAAATTATTTGAAATGATATAAAAAAAATCACTAATTAATATAAATATTTTATTTGTTATATTTCTGTTTTTAATAAAAATCATGTAATAAAGAAGTAAAATAATTTTTGTATAAACAAAAATGTTTTTTTTATAGTATACATTAATTATATTGTTATTTTTAGTATTTTTACTTAAATGATTAAAAAAGGATTTTTAAAATTAAAATGTATTTTTAGTTTGATGAAACTAAATTAAAAAAAAACCCAGAACAATGGTAATTTAATTATTTTCTTGTTTTTAATTAATCAAGAGGAGAAAGACTTATTGTGAATCAATCTGTAGACACATTCCATTGTATGCATAATACGTTAATGGGTTCAGTTTAACTGAGATTAATATGTAAAAAGTCAGTTTTAATGAAAGAACAGCTACAGTCTCCATGTTGGCTGAATTTGAACTCCTGGAAAAGTAAATCTGGATGGCTTCTCCATCTTCATAACCCAATATATGTAAAGTAGTCAATTTGTCTAGCTGAAGTTTGGAAATTATGAAGCTAATATAAGTTGAGGACTGCAATTTTTGTATTTAGTAATCAAGTTGTACTACACTAGCAAACTCCATGATAAAAAAGTCAAAATTTAAATCTCCAGTGCTATACATTAGGCATATGCTACTTCATAAATGAATAGAAGGACAGATGGAAGAAATCCAGTATATTTCATATATATATTATCATTGCAATGAGACCTACTTTACATACACATGAGAACATAGATTAAAAAAAATTATCGTCAAGCGTTGTTATCCGAGAGGTCATCGCATCCAGCTTGCAAGCAAGTAGTTAGTTGCAGACGGTTGTGGGTTCGCGTTCCGGCCGATGCTATGACATATAAGAAAAAAAAATCACTATTAAAAAAACAAATATATATTGTATATGTTATTTGATTACTCTATAATTACATCACTTAAATTTATCTTTTAAAAAAAATTATATTGATTGGAGATAAATGACTTTTGAAAAATATTAGACACCAGGCAACCGAAAAATTAGCTAATAGGTAAAGAGGAATGTAAGATGACTTTTTCAAAATTTGTTAACTGGAGAGATGTTTTTTTATCCTAAAAATAATATTTACAATTTAATAGTGGTCAGAAAATCATAACAACTTGGCTTGTAAGGTTAAAATTATAAATAATTGAAATGCTTTATTTTTATATTAAAATGTGTGTGTTTGAATTTGCTCATTATATATATTTTCAATTTAATTATTTATATTTTATTAAAATGATGTTGGCATATACTTTGACTAGAGGGAAGTTTAATTTTCTATAATAATAGTTACAACATAAGTTTAGCATTGAAAAGAGAAGATAATTTATATATTTTAATCATTTAATTCATTATTGGCAAGATTTAAATTGAAAGTAATTTGATATTTGTCAACTAAAATATTAGTCAAGATGTAATATTTAAAAATAAATTTCCTTATTGGTTTAAAATTTCAACCCTTCTAGCCTGGATGTTTAAGACACTTCTCTACATATAATAAAAAAAAAAACATTTAAAAATAGTATTGTTCCTTTTACCAATAGAGTTGTCATATACTTTGGATAGAGGACAGATCAATTAATCCACTGCAGGATGAAGGTCTCTCCAAGTTTAATCCATCTTCTCCGAGCTTTGGCTTCTCTTCTTCACATCACCACTGCACACTTTTTTATTTCAACTATCCATCTCACATGTGGTCTCTTTTTGGGTCTTTTACAATCTCTTGGCATCCAGTTTAGGATTTTAATTGTCCATGCTCTTCTAGTAATATGTCCAACCCAACTCCACTTCAATATTTAATTTGTTTAATGAGGTCAGTAACACTTGTTTGTTCTCCTACCCATACATTGCATTATTGATCTCTTCTTGTTACTCCCAACATGCATCTCTCCATACTTCTTTGAGTGGTTTGGAATCTCTGTATTGCTCTTCTATTAAGTGTACAAATCTAAGATCCATAAGTAAGAACTAGTAAAACACATTTGTTAAAAACCTTCTTTTTCAAACACATAGGCATATTTCCTTTTAGTCTCAAGTTATTTCTACCAAAAGCACTCCAACCAAGTTTAATTCTATGGTTAATTTCATCCATTATGTTTCCATCTGTATTAATAATCTGACCAAGGTATTTGTAACTGTTAACTTCTTCTAATTCATTATAATCAATCTTTATTTTCATATTTTGAGCAAATCAATTAAACATTACTTTAGACTTTTTAACATTTATCTTTAGTCCTACTTTCCTACTTTCATCTGATAACTCATGCAACATTTCCTGCAGATTTGAAGCATTATTTGCAAAAAACAACTATATCATCTGTGAAATCTAAATGACTTAAATACTCTCCATTTACTTTCACTCCTTTAGTTTCCCATTTTAATCCACAAAATACTTCTTGCAGAACTGCTGTAAAGAGTTTTGGAGATATGGAGTCACCTTGTCTTACACCTTTCTCAATGTTGACTTTTCCAGTATCATTATGTAATCTAATTTTTGCTGTTGCATTTTTATAAATATTTTTTAAAATATGACAATATCCTGGATCTATACCTTGATGATCAAATGCTTTAATCACTGAAGAAATGTTTATAGAATCAAATGCCTTCTCATAATCTACAAATCCAAAACATAATGGCAATTCATATTCATTTGTCCTTTCTATAACTTCTCTCAATATCTGGATATGATCTACTGTACTAAAACCACTTTTAAATCCAGACTTGATTTCTTAGTTGTTGGAAATACAATGTTCTTTGTAGACGAGTTGTAATTATCTTGTTAAAAATTTTGTATAAAACTGATAGGTCTGTAATTTCTAATATCTTCTTTATCACCTTTTTTAAATATTAATATTATTACTGCATTCTTCCAATCATCTGTTACATCTTTATCATTTAGACATTTGGTATATAACTTTGCTAAAAAATTTCTATTTCTTCACCTGCTTTTTTTAATATTTTAATTATAATTTCATCATTACCTGGAGCCTTTCCTTTCTTCATACATTTAATTGGATGTTTCACATCTTCATTTAAAATTGTGGGCAATTCAGAAGATGTAATAGAAATAGGAGGTACTTGTTCTTTATTACTATATAATTCTTGATAAAAGTTTTCTACCCATTTCATAATGTCATCTCTCTTTTTAGTAATAATTCCAGCTTTTTTACTTATTGCAGATATAAATTTCCTACCAATACCAAAATGTTGTTTTACATTATTGAGACTTTTATTTTCTTCTACAGCTTTCCTTGCTAGTTCACAGTTATACTTTCTTATATCATTTTCCACTCATTTCTGTACCATTTTACAAAATTCGAGATATTCAATTCTTTTTAATGCATCATTTTTGTATATCTTCCCATTCCTTCTTTTCTTCATAAATTCTCTAGTCTCAGCAGAAATTGTATTGGTCAATTGCTGCTTTTTTCTACCAGCTATCTTTGTTGCAGTTTTTAAAAGTGTATCAGTTATTTTCATATTAATTTCATTCAAATTTGAATCATGTTCAAAATCTACTAATACTTCAAACCAATTTGTAAATTCTAATTTAAATTCATCAGAATGTTTCTGAAGATTAGGAGTATCAACTGTAAAAATTGTTTTTCTTAATAATTTTTGTCTCTCTAGCTTTGCATTAACATGTATCTTACATCTTACTAATCAATGATCCCTTCCTATGTTAAATTTATTAAGAACATTACAATCTTGAAATATGTATTTTCTGTTAGTCAAAATATAATCCAATTCTGCTACACCCTCATTAGGATGCTTCCATGTCCATTTCCTTTTAACATTTTTCTCAAAGAAAGAATTCATAATATAAAGTTTTTCTTTTTTAGCAAACTTCACTAGTCTATGTCCTCTCTCATTTCTTTTGCCATAACCAAAATTACCTACAGCACTTTCATCTTTCATTTGTTTACCAATTTTAGCATTAAAGTCTCCCATACCAATTTTAAAATGTTGTTTATTCTGATCGAAAGCCTTTTGTACATCCATATAAAAATCTTCTACTACTTCATCACTATGAGCACTTGTTGGGGTGTAAACCTGAATTATCTGCATTTGGTATCTGCTATTAAGTTGTATAACTAATATTGCCACTCTGCCTGATATACCATCAATCTCCAAAATGTTGTTCTTCCACTTTTTATTTATAATAAATCCTACTCCACTTGTATTTCCAATATTTGTGTCTTTATAATAGAGTACATGTCCACTTTTTAAATCAATTGTCTCTTCATCTTTTCTTCTAACTTCACAAAGTCTAATAATGTGCCATTTAATATAAGACAGTTCTTCTTCTAATTCTTGCAATCTTCCTTCACTTGAATGTGATCTGCAGTTGTAAGTACCTAAATAAAAAGTCATCATTAAATGGCAGCCTGGATTCGCAATCAGGGGATACTTAGCACCCTCCACCTTTGGCCACCAATCTCTGCCTTGGTTGGTGACTTTACAGCCTCCTGGGAATAAGGGCCATGATTTATTTTTGTCTGTCATAATTGCATATATCTATTGGGAAAATATCACTTACACAAACATTCATTCTGTCTTATCAGGCAACTGAGAAAAAAGACCATGGTGTTTCTTGATCTTAAACTCAGACGTAAAAAGCCAATAAACTCACCATGCTGGCTAATGCATGTTGGTGAGTAGCCCATCCATTTTCGTATACTATATGAATAATCATTTAGTAATATCAGCTGCAACAACAAGAACATATGGAGTGGACATTAGAAATTTGCCCTGCTCGGTTCCTTTAAGGCCTCCAAGAGGAATCAAAGGGTCTGCTTTCAGTTAATAGAAAACTCATTTCTGCAGCCATATATATATATATATATATCAAAATTACCACAAATTCACAACTCAACTAGACTAGCCAAAAATATAAATTCTAAAACATAAACAATGGTTTCACTGCTACAAGCAAAACTTCTCAAATGTAAAAAACTACAAAATAACAACATATTTAAACTAAACATTAACCACAATTCCATTTACATCCCATACACCCTTAATATTATAAAAAGTTTTAGATAAGTTAATTGATTCAGAATCATAAATTTTTAATAATAAAGTTTTTTTAATTTTTCTTTTTCTTTTATTTCTTTCAAAGAAGACATCTATAGCCTCATAAAAAGTAATAGTATGGCCTATATCTTTTTTTCAGATATATAAAGCAGAACTAAAAGATTTATTTTTAACCTTACTTTTACTCTGCTATATATATGTTCTTACAAAAATAAGGAATATTCTAGGAATAGTCTTACCTATATATATATCTTCTTACAAAAACAAGGAATACTCCAGGAATAATCTTTCTATCAAAATGTTCTTTGTATTACTTAATAAATTATTCAAAGTAATATCCCCATTTTCATGCAATTTTCTTATTTTCAAACAAATTACTATTTTTACATGCAGTTATATAAGAAAACAATTTAAATGACAAAAAAATAAATTCATATTTTTCTTTATCTTTTACATCATTACAAATATTATTACTATTAAATAAAATACTTTTAACAAATTTATCAGAGTAGCCAACATTCAATTAATCTTTATAAAATTGATTATGAAGCAAAGCCACCTCATTAGAATTATTTAATCTTTTATTTCTATATTAGTTTGCTTCTCACAAATTATTTCATTTTTTAACCAATTCATCTTTTGGTGAATTTTTTCATAAGTATTATACGTTAGAATGTGTATATTACTGTATATTTTATTATATAAAAATTTTGCTAAAACATTTATGCTAGAAGGTGGGAAATTCAAAATTCCCACTCTTACAATAGACATAAGCCTCACCCTAACATGTTAGCCATTGTCTGTTGCCAAGGCTGTAAAATATTCAGAATTTTATGACATTGTTTAAAGAAAATAGTTTCAATGACCAAAAATGTGTTTATTTGCAAATTTATTGGGGTTTTCGATATTGTTTTTATAATAATTTACTCTATATTTATTAGATATCAAGAAATATAAATTACTAATGATTTATTTTGGACTTGAAATACTTTATTTTCAAAAATATAATGTTATATTAGCAGCAAATGTAAATATGGCCTGAAGTAATTTACAAGATTAGCTTCTATGTAAGCAATCTGCTTATACTTATGAGTATGAAAATATCACAATTTTGCAATAAATATTCAAATATTTTAAACTTTTAAAGCATAATTTGTTAAAAATAGAAGAAATAAATAAATATTCATTTGGATTTTTAAAAATAATAAGAAATAAGAAATATTTCATTGAATTTGTAAACTGAAAATGATCTTTCTAGAAACAATGACATCTAAACTCTTTGTTTTGATTACGACCTTATTTTTTAATATTTACAGAAACAAAATGTGAACATTTAAAATTTATTTCAATAGTAATCAAAGAAACTATCAAATGAAGACAAATTTATTACTTTCTGATAAGTAATATTGATTTAATAATATATTTTATGTTGGTTTGTGGGACAAAAAAAAACATCAGAAAATGCTGAAATGTGAGAATCTTAGGCTGCATGCTTAAAGGGTTAATCATTTCTTAAAGCAGCTACTTTATGAGATACAGATTGGTAGCTATCAGGTTTAATTATACACATTAACTCTTTACTTTTAACATGAGAACTACATACTAAACAATTATTATTTACATTTCTAATCACCAATAAATCTAAAAATTTTAATTTAACAAAATATAACCCTTCTCATTCTACAACATATTTTATAGAAGAATCAAAACAATTAAACTCATTTACCAACTCTTTTAATTTATCATTCTCAAGTAAAAATAAACAATCATCAACATATCTAGCTAATAATTTTAAATATTATTATTATTATTATTAAGAAGTTATTTGTTAGATATATTGATGATTGTTTGTTTGTAGTTGAAAATGATAAATTGAAAGAGTTGTAAATTAGTTTAATTGTTTTGATCCTTTTATAAAATGTGTGGTAGAAGAAGAAGGTTAGATTTTGTTAAATTAAAATTTTTATATCTATTGGTGATTAGAAATGTAAAGAATAATTGTTTGGTATGTAGTCATTATGTTAAGAGTAAAGACTTAAGATCTATAATTAACCTGATAGCTATCAATCTACATCTCATAAAGTAGTTGCTCTATGAAATTGTTATTATAGAAATAAGAGATTAAATAATTCTAGTAGGGTAGCTTTGTTTCAAAAAGGTCAATTTTATCATGATTATTAGAGTGTTGGCTACCCTGATAAATTTGTTAAAAGTATTTTATATAATGGTAATAGTAAAGGAGAAAGAAAAGTATGAATTTATTTCTTTGCCATTTAAATTGACTTCTTATAGAATTGTATGTAAAAATAGAAATTTGTTTGAAAATAAAAAAATTGCTTGGAAAAGGGTATTACTTTGAATAATTTATTAAATAATACAAAGGAAAGTTTTGATAGAAAGACTATTCCTGGAATATTCCTTGTTTTTGTAAAAAGGTATATATATATATGTCAGAGTAGTTTGAACTTAAATGAAAGAATAAAGATACACAAAAGTAGGGTTAGAAATAAATATATCTTAGTTCTGCTTTATATATCCATGAAAAAACTACAGGCCACACTATTAATATTGATGAGGCTGAGGTTGTCTTCTTTGAGAGTAATAAAATAAAAAGAATAAATAAAGAATCTTTAATATTAAAAATTTATGATTCTGAAGCAATTAATTTATTTAAAAGTTCTTTTAATATTAAGGGTGTATGGGAAGAAAATGAAATTGTGAATAATGATTAGTTTAAATATGATGTTATTTTGTTCACATTTGAGAAGTCTGCTTGTAGCAGTGAAACCATTAGTTGTGTTTTAGAATTTATATTTCTTTATCTAGTCTGGTTGACTTGTGAATTTGGTATAATTTTGATTATTTTATTGACTAGTTTAGCTTTAGACTTTTAATGCTTATATTGAAATGTTTATTAATGTCTTTGTGGTGTGATTAGGCCTTAATTTTATCCACTATAAAGTCAAATTAATCAAACTATAAAAAAAGAATATTCTGATCATGTATGAGTTCATATATTTCAGAACATAGTAATTTTTCTTGATTAACTGATGTAATATTTTATTACAATGTTCACTTCTGGCAGATTCTTTATTTAAAGGGGTGCCAGAATCCATAGTCTCACTAATTTGTCACATTGCATACTGTAAATTAAGAAGCAAATAACTAAAAACATCAGAAATTATGTTTTGTTGTCACTTAAAGCTTTTATATGACTTTTTCTTTAGGAATTTTATTATTTAACAAGCATATTGGCAAAGGTAATTTATGCAATTCTTAAAACAATTAGATAACAATAAATCTAATAAACTAACATTAAGAACATACAAAAAGTGTTATATTAATGATAAATATTTGATTAAAACCAAGAAAATTATTTAAGGAATAAATTATGAGTTACTAATAAATTGAAAAGAACATACACACACTAATTCATATAATAACAATCAAATAATTAAAACAGTCATAGTACACTTAAGTTGCTTCTAGGAAGTTCCTTGAATAAGAAAACAGCAAATGTCTTTATTGATATTAGAAGCTTCATAGTTAAAGTTAGTTTTCAAACCCTTAATTAGTCACAAATTGGGGCATGAATAAACTTATCTTACCAGTAAGTATAGATTAGGGTAGTACACATGTATTTTTTGAATTGAGAATGAGTTCATGGCCATTGATTTTAATCACTGTCAACATCTTTTATGTTCCTGGTCTCTCCTAAGGATAGACTTGAAAGCTTTTTGGAATAACCTCTATGACAAAAGAAGGTGTCTATAAACATTCTGTTTTACTCCCACATGAAGTCTTCATTCAGAAAATAAGTAATAGCTTTGGGCAGATGCATTTCACTACTCAGAACCCACAAAGGGACAAACAGCTGGAAAAAACAAGACACAAGTCCGTGATTGCCTTTACTTTCTTCCTTTTATAATCACAATCAGTTTTTAGAGCTCTGTGCATATATTATCTTTTTTTTTTTATCAGATTACAAGTTAATAATATTGTACATTCTTTCTTATTTTTGAGGTACAAAGTTTTTTTTATATAACTTATTTCCACCATCTTTAATTAGCATTAGATAGATCTCTGATTGTAACATCTTGAATTTATAATTTCTTTCTGTTACATATCTGGATTAATAATCTGCATATATTTTTTATTTCTTCTAATTTTATCTTTTATTTTTAATTAAATAGATGATTCAAAACAAAAATAATTTTCATTGTATGTTATCTAAAAATAAATAATATTAACTAAAAAAAATAACTAAATTGAATCTTTTGAATGATCTTTAAACTTTACTTTTTTTTAGCTTCTTTTAAATATTACAAATGGTAATATAGGTAGATAATATATATATATATATATAGTACTTAAATATATGTATATTGTCTATATTAAACTTAGTATAATTATAAGGGACTTAAACTCAGACTTTCAAGCTGCTTATAACTATCCATTTCATTTTATGCAACTGATACCTGTGACCACATACATGTGAAAAGTATGATCTCCAATATACATATTTCATGCTAAACAGCACTCATCAGTTGGTCCAGATCACAATCTCCTGAATATATATATAACCAGTGCTGAATTTATATTAACATACCAAATCTTCAAACTTTAATGGATAAACTTCATTCTTTTTGATTCTCCAATTTTTCAGCCATCCATTTCATTGAAAATCTAAAGATAGAATGCTCAAAGTTCTACAAAATCTGTTATATTTTCCACATGGATGTAGTCCTATATGTTGATTGTATAACACAGATTTGTTAGCTGTAGGGAGCTTGAAAGTCTGAGTTCAAGTTCCATATAATTACATTGTTTAGTATAAAACAATATACATATATTTAAATATTATGTATTCAGCCTGTATTCTGCCCATGACATTTTCTCTATATGGACATATTAAAATCCTATGTGTGAAGGATCAGACAGACTTAAAGTCTCCATGGGCCTGACAATAATATTGACATCAACATGGGCTTTGAATATTTCATCTATGGATTTTTGATGGCTGAAGAGTTAGAGAGTGGAGAATATTGAAGCTTGTCCATTTAAGTTTGAAGATTTGCTGTCTTAACACAAATAGAGCACTGGTTGTATATATATGTGGGAGATTGTAATCTGGATCAACTGATGGGTGATTATTCAGCATTATCTTTTTTTCATGTTTATAGGCTTGTGTGTCAGTTGCATAAAATGGATTGGATAGATGCAGAGATCTTGACAGTCCATGTTTAATATATATAGTAACCATCTGGGTTACAAGGCACATAGCAGCACAGTTGTATGTACACAAATATATATAAAGTTAAAGGGAAAAGTAGAAATAAACACAGACATAAATTTTATACATATTTTTCTACATTCATTGGGAATAAAATAATCCTAGTACAAAAATTAAATAATTCTGGATTTAAAACAGAATTTTATCATGAAATAAATATTTTTAAAAAGGTCTAAATAAATTATTATTCTGATTTTGAATTTAAAAACATGCATAATTTAATTTTGAAATAATGCTTGTATACATTTCTTTATCTATTTGTAAAAATCTTTGTAGATTAAAAATTCCAAAAAGTAGCTTTTAATTAAAAGTGATTTGAAGAAAGTAAAAACATGTAGATCACACCTTTGGTAAAATTTCAAAGTTGCTTTTGAAAGGATTAGTGATCTTTTTGAAAAGATAAGAATTAGACCAAAAAAACTCTGTTTTCAATTAAAGTGTTTTTATCATCTCCAAATGATTCTATAAAAAGGCTGATAAAATATCAGTTCAGTCTGGATAGGAGTTTTTGAAAAGAACAATCTGGTTTTAATATTTAGAGAAGCAGATGTAAAAATGGCTAACATATTTTGTGAAGAGTTGGCTGCAGTTTTTTGGCAATTGTAGCAGAGAATGGCAACAGTAAAGCTAGCTGCAGAGCTGGAGAGTTATAAAAAATAGCTTTCCAAAAGATGTAGTTGAAGTCAAGCCAATAGATGAAACAATGAGTAGTCTACTAGTTCTATATACTAGAGTTTTGATTGACTTGAAGACTGGGTAAACTTCAAAATTGGATCAATTAGCTTGTACAAATGTATTCTAGAAGGCAGTTTGCTGGCTTTAAGCTCATCAAGCCCAAATAGAAGAGAAAATGCCAACCACACCTGAATTATTTTTTCCCAACATAGCTGTAAAACAATTTCACCCCAAAAGTAAGCTTACCAAGGGAAATCCATCAGTGAATGAAGAAGTAATTATACATATGCTGATATATTTATATGCAGAGAAATACAGATAAACCTATATATATATATAGCTGGTGAGTTAGTTTAAAATCCTTAAAATGACTTATAAAATTTATAAATTAATAACTTAAAGTAAAACAAATCAATAATTTGCTTAAGTTAAACATCTAAAAGAAAGAAGCAGTCCACAGATTATTATACATATATTTTGTAAAGAAGTTGTTTTACTATTTCTTAAAAAGGCATATATTTTTAAATTTAAAGATGTTATGACTAATAGCAACCTATGATAGTGATATAACCTAAAACAAGTAAATATTTTTGCTTGAATTAAAAAAAACTTGCAAGAGTATTATTTTTAAAATCTAATATTTTTAAATTATTCAATCAACAATAATCCATCAAAGTTGACTTTTTTTTGTAAAAAACAACTTATAAATTGATATTTTTTTAAAGAAAATAAGCTGTAAACTATTATGATAGAATTTGATAACTGATTTTTTTTATTGATATATGTATGAAATTAATGTATTTTAATCAAGAAATTAATTAAGAAAATATATTATTACTATAACAAATTAAAATATATGATAGACATTACTGTGTGATTTATTGTATTGATGTATTTTGATGGATCATTCATGATGATGAATGGTTATTTTGAGTACTACTTACTTTTACTTATTTTAATGTGGGTTGATGGTTAATTAATTATACTTGTAGTTACACTTCTGAGTTATCTGGCTGATCTCTCAGAATGATCTTTATAGATTGCTCATGCTATCTCTTGAATATATAAATATTGTTTTTTATTTTGTGATATTAAACATTACTTTAATACCATTCCTTAATATCTTTTATAATATCTTATCTTATTTATATTTTATATTAAATTATTTTATTTGAAATGTTTTACCATCATGCCAGGTACAACCAGTTGATTACCCCATGCCATTACAATATATATATATATATATATATATATATATATGTATATGGCATATATACATATATATATATATATATATATGTTGATACAAAGATTTTCATGGGTTGTATATACAAAAGACATATTTTGCGGGTTCATCCACGTTAAAAAATTTAAATATTGATATACCAACATTTTGACTTGATTACACAAGTCATCCACTGGGTGATGAAAGAAGGTTGTAGAGGTGCTACAATCACTGATTTGAAAAAAAAACATTAAAGTTCCACCAATAGCAAAAATGTTAAATTAAGAATGTTTTTTAATAAAATCTTTCCAAATAGGAGGAAGTTTGCATGTATCATCTCACTTATTGATACAATCTGGCCTTTTAAGTATCTCAATGGCTTCTCTAATTTTGCACTGGTAGAGATTATCACATCTGGATATGATCCTGGTACTAGAAAAACAATTTTATGACCTAAATCTTTAGTATGGAGTGAGAGTGCTGATGGTAATGAGTGTTATTTAACTGTATAGCATGCTCATCTCTCCTAACACTGATGTGATGATTACTCATACCTATGTAAGAAGCTTTATAATTTTCACATGAGATTTGATAAACACTATCAGATTCAAGAGGGATTGAATTCTTATATACAGAATTTTCTACTCATCAAAAGATCAGCAATATAATAACCAAGCTTAAGATTCAATCCCTCTTGAATCTCATAGTGTTTATCAAATCTCATGTGAAAATTGTAAAGCTTCTTACATAGGTATGAGTAATCATCACATCAGTGTTAGGAGAGTTGAGCTTGCTAATGTAGTTAAACAACACTCATCATCATCACAATTCTCATTTTATATTATAGATTCAGGTAACAAAATTGATTTTTCTAGTACCAGGATCATATCCAGATGTGATAATCTATACCAGTGCAAAATTAGAGAAGCCATTGAGATACTTAAAAGGCCAGATTGTATCAATAAGCAACATGATACATGCAAACTTCCTCCTATTTGGAAATATTTTTTTTTTTAAAAAAACACACTTAATTAAACATTTTTGCTATTGGTAAAACTTTCATGTTTTTTTCAATTCAGTGATTGTAGCACCTCTACAACCATCTTTCTACCTTTTATAACCCAGTGGATGACTTGTGTGATCAAGTCAAAATGTCAGTATATCAATATTTAAATTTTTTAACGTGGATGAACCTGCAATATATATATATATATATATATATATACTTAGTAATGTTGAGGTTCCATCGTAGGCCTTGTTTGTGAATTAAATCCGATAAATGTCCATTTGAAGATGGGTCCATAATTTTTGTCTTTATCGCTTTGTAAAAATTACAAAATTGATCAAAAAACAAAAAAAAAAAAAATAAAACACTCTGCTTGATTAAAACTCCTGTAAAAAAAAAATCCAAATTTGATCGGATTTTTTGGTGGTAAACATCTTTGAAAAGCCATGTCACTGAGATATCAAATGCCCATATTTTGGTTGATGTCATGCTTATAGTTTTTACATCAGTAAAAAAAATAACAGAACATGTTGACCAATCAATAAAGATGCATAGCTTACCCAAATTAACTTTTGACAGTGTCTGTTTCAAAGTGATAGTGATTTTGATTATGAAAGATTAAACTTGGCAGTGTTCAAGAGATTTGCATAACTGCATGTAATGTGATGTGTTGTGCACCATGGCTTTTCTTTTCTTAGAGTCAGGAATGTCTCAGCCACTGTCCCAAGAAAAACCAGTTAGCCACATTATCTTACTTTACCATTCACCACCCTAAGATTTTCCCATATTCTTCTCCATCTTGCTCCATCCCACTTCCACAACATTATCTTTGGCAACTCTGTGGCCTTTATATATAAATCCCCCTTATCTTTTTCCAAACCCAGCATAAAAACCAAGAACCCACTTTCTGTATAATCACTTTTGTTTATATTTATTTTCCCACAACTTCATTATTGGTACCCTTTCTGCTTGTAGGCATTTACATTAAATTAACAGATGTTTAATATTTTCTATGCCTCCCCTTACATAACTTGCAGACTAAATCACCCATATTTTTTCATGGATATATATATATATATATATATATATATATATATATATATATATATATATATATATATATATATATATATTCCCTTGTTGCTAATGACCTTGTTCAAGGCTTAAACAATAAACTACTTTCCTTGCTATTATCATAAATTAATTATACTCAATATTTTGTTTACTTCTATATATATTTAAACTCTTTTTACTCTCCATACTAGTTATCAATCTCTCTGATTCCTTATTTATTATTAATGTATTTCTTTTCTATTCCATTCCTTGCCACTATAACACTCAACAATTCTCCTAACACAATCATGCCACTTTTTGTATAACTATACTGTTATAAAGTCTTTAACCAAATCATCTGAATATTGCATTATCTTTTTGACCCATTTTGTTGCCTATCATTTACTCATAATTCAATTAAATACTATTTTGACTATTCTTTTATTATCCATAAATTGCAATCTACTAAGTAGAACATTTTCATTTTGTTTTCTACATCTCTCATACAAAAACTTGACCATCACATTTCTTCTTGAATTGCCTTCTTTTCTGTCGGTACATCTGCATCTAATGCATGTCTTCCTATTTTTCTTTGTACTTTTTTAAAGTTATTTAACACCTCTTTACTAACACATAATACATAATTACCATAAGTTAACACTGCTACTGCCACTCCTTTCTATACAATTCTAGCTATATGATATTTATTAAATAAAAACACTGTAAATTTCTTTATTAGTACCTTTCTTTTCTTTGCTTAATTTATCAATTTTTTCACTCATTCATTCAAGCAATTTGTCTGATTATTTAAGATGATTCTCAAATAGTTATATCTATTCACCACATTTAACTTTATATTCCCCAACAAAAATTCTTTCATTTCTCTTTCTCCAGCATTTATCATCATTAATTTTGATTTTTCTTCACTAAATTTAATCCCCATATCTTTACCCACCCTTGGGCATGTCTTCAGCATAACTTCCATATCTTCCCTATTTTCTGTGCACAAGAAGATATCATCAGCACATAAAAGACCTGATAATGTATATACTCCTTTGTCACCAATTAATGGTATCTCTACCCCTCTTCATAATCTTTCTATTGCTACTTATCTCATAACAAAAGCAAAATTGATGACATAGGGCATCCTTATCTTACTTACACCCCATTTTTAACTTTAACTGATTCTATATTTTCTAATTGATAGTATAATTATTTTTATATAATCTCATAATAAGATTTACTAAAGCTCCCTTCATTCTCAAATTTAGTAAACTTACTCATAATCTGTCTATTTACTCTATCATATGCCTCCTCTATATCTATAAAGATCATATATGTGGTGATGTGATGTACCATGACTTCTCCTTAAATGAAGTCAGGAATCTCTCAGCAATTATTCCCAAAGAAAACTGTTAGCCACATCCCCTTCCCCTTCCATTCCCCACCCTAAGCTTTCCCAAAATCTGCTCCATCCCATTTCCAAACCAAATCTTTAATCAACTCTATGGCCTTTATATTTAAATCCCCCTTATCTTTTCCAAACCCAGCATAAAAAACAATAACCCACTTTCTGTATAATCACTTTGTTCATATTTATTCTCCCATAACTTCATTATTTGTACCCTTTCTGCTTTCAAGTTTTACATTCAATCAACAAATGGCTAATATTTTCTATATATTCCTTACACAATTTGCAGACTAAATCACCCATATTTTGTCATTTACATGTATATTCTATTGTTGCTAAAGATCCCATTCGAGCCTTAAACAATAAGCTACTTTACTTATTATTATCATAAATTAAATTGCACCCAATGTTCTGTTTACTTCTATATATATTTAAACTCTTTTTACTCTCCATACTAGTTCTCCATCTCTCCAACTCCCTATTCTTTATTAAAGCATCTATTCTTTTATCCCATTTCTTCCCACTATCACACTCAACAATCCTCTTAACACAACCATTCCATATTTTGTACAAATGTAGTGATATAAATTCTTTAATCAAATGTTTTACATACCACATTACTCACCCATCTTGTTACCTGCCCTTTACTCATAACCCAATTAAATACTATTTTGGCTATTCTTTTATTACCCATAAACTGCAACCAACCAAACATTTTCGTTTTAATTTTTTCATCTCTCATATAAAAATTGACCACCCCATTTCTCCTTGAATTGCCTTCTTTGCTGTCTACACCTCTGCATCTAATGCATGTCTCCTACTTCCCTTTGTACTTTCTCTAAGTAATCTAATACCTTTTTACTAACACATAACACATCATTACCATATGTTAACCCTGCTACTACAACTCCCTTCTATACATTTCTAGCTACATCATATTTATTATATGAAAACACTGTTAATTTCTTTACTAAACCCTTTCTTTTCTTTGCTTTATTTACCAATTTTTTCTCCCATTCAACCAAGCAATATTCCTGATTACTTAAGATGATTCCCAAATAACTATATATATCAACCACACTTAACTTTATATCCCCCAATAAAAATTCTACATCTTCTCTTTCCCCATTATTAATCATCATTATATTTGATTTTTCTTTACTAAATTTAATCCCCATCTTTTTATCCACCCTTGCACATGTCCTCAGCATAACTTCCATATCTTCTCTTCTTTCTGCACACAAAAAACATCATCCGCAAAAAGACCCGGCAAAATATATACTCCCTTGCCACCCATTAATGATATCTCTATCCTTCTTCCTAGTCTTTCTATTGCTTTCTCCATTTTATTCAAATACAACAAAAACAAAATAGGTGACATAGGACATCCTTGTCTTAATCCCACCCCATTTTTAACTTTAACTGATTCTATATCCCCTAATTGGTAAGGATATTAATTATTTTCATATAATTTCTTAATAATATATACTAAAGCTTTATCCATTCCAAAATTTTCTATCCTTACTCATAATCTATTTCTATTTACTCTATCATATGCCTTCTCTATATCTATAAAACTCATATATAATGATCTACCTGAATTCCTCCTCATATCCATAAGTTATGTAATGACAAATAAACTATCTTCTATATGCATATCTGACATAAACCATACTTGCATTTACCCCACTACGTTATTCTCTTCCACCCATTTTAAATTTTTCCTGCCTTCCATCCATTTTAAATTTTTTCTGCCACTATATATGAGAAATCTTTATATAAAACTAACGTTACTGATATTGGTCTATAATTATTTAACTTTCTATGATCCTTACTCTTTCCTTTAAATAATAATCCTACTCTTGTATTACTCCAACAACTTGGGAAAACTCTTTTCTATGCCATCTTATTAAAACATGATAATAATTTTGCTTTTGCTCTATGTTCTAAATTCATTACCATCTCTGCTGCCCATCCATCTAACCCTCTTGCCTTTCCACTTTTCAATCTCTTTCCTGCCTCATTCAGTTCATTTTTTGTGAACCTAATATTTCCATTACTAAATGCTTTCATGTTTTCTATCACTAAGTCCTTCACATCTAACATCTTTCCTATATCCATTAGATATCTATTTAAGATTCTCTCTAATTATTCTCTAGAGATACACTCTATTCCCTCATCATCTATTAATACTATCTCTCTCTCCCCTACATTTCTCCTTTTAATGTAATTCCAAAATTTTTTACTCCCATCTCTTCCACTTTTATTAATATCCTCCAACAATATACTATTCAATTTCATCCTCTCTCTATAACTATCCATTTTAGCTAACTTCTGCTTTTCTAAGTACTTTCCCCATTTAGCATTAATATCGTTTTCACTTTCTTTGTTCTTAATAACACCCTTATATTCTCTGAATGCTTCTTTCCTCTCTTTTACACTTAAACTCTCATTTTTTATTATTTTTATTCTTCTGCATATTCTCAACTAAAACCATATTTGCCACTTTTTCTATTCACCACACCAGTCCTTATACTGATCCCCAACCACCTGATCAATGGCTTCTTCAACTTGTATTTTATACTCTTCCAACTTATTCTTATCATTCATTCTCCAATCCATATCTTTCAATATTGTTTCTACATTCATTTCTATTCTCCATCACATTGCTAACCATTTCTATTATAATAAAGTTATGATCTCTATTACATACTCTCTCTTTATTATCAAACACCTTAATTTTCTGCATTTTATTCATTCCTCTTTCTCTACCAACACATAATCTATTGTGTGAAATATATTATTCCTAGACAATGTGTATTGTCCCTCATAAATATTTGATAAATTCCCAATGCTCAAATTTACTCTTTGACAAAATTCTTTCAAAAACTGACCATTCTTATTATCTACCTCATCAATTTCTTCAATATGTGCATTCATATCCCCTATAACCATTATTCTCTTCCCCTTTTCTTTAAAACTCTGTATATCCTTAACTAGGCATTCATATTTACTATTGTTCCACTCTATTACACTTTTACTATCTCCAGTGGCTATATAAACTACAGCCACCATCCATTCTTGTCTACCCAACCTTATTTCATACCAGAAATGCTCTTGACATTTAATAATATTTAAATGTTTTTTCGATATAACACCTATACCACTATCCTTTTTTTCTTTTTGTTTATATTTATACCCTGTCATACCACATCTTACAAAATAGGTTCTTCTTCTTCTCTTAGATGTATTTTCACTACTGCTAATACCTTAAACTCTTTATTTTCAATTGCTTTGTTTAATTGCAGCCACTTTTCTGGTCTCCTACCACCTTGCATATTCAAAAACCCAATTTTAACAATTTCTTCTTTCCTAACTACTCTTTTATAAATTCTTTTAGTTCTTTCTTCTCCATTATGTTTATAAAAAAACATTCTTACCATTAACTTACAGATCCATTCTCTCTCCACATCTACACTTATATCTAAATCAACCATCTTTTGCTTATTTCTTATATCCCCTCCATTCTTCTTCTTTTTGATAATATTACAATTTAAAAGCCCACACCCCTTTAAAAGTTTCCCGAATTATATTCTTTAAATATCAAACTCACTAAAACTTCACTTCCTTGTTTTCCTAAGTGTAATCCATCTTTACTATATAACTCCCTCTTTCCAATAAACCAATCCCATACATCCACAAACATAACATTATTTCTCTCTCACAATTTTTTCAATCTCTCATTTATATGTGATGTTGATGTGATGTGATGTACTGTAGCTTCTTTTTAAAAAAAGTCAAGAATCTCTCAGCAATTATGCCCAAAGAAACCCATTAGCTACTTAATTTTACATTCCCCACTCTAAATTTTCCCATATTTTGTTCCATTCCATTTTCACAACATAATATTTGTCAGCTCTACAGCATTTATATCTAAATCCCCCTTCTCCTATTCACTTTCTGTATAATCACTTTTTTTCATATTTATTCTTCCATAACTTCATTATATGTGCCCTTTCTGTTTTCAAGCATTTACATTCAATTAACAGATGCCTAATATTTTCTATTCCTTCCTTACATAATTTACAGACTAAATCACTTGTATTTTCCCATTTACATGTAAATTCTCTTGTTGCTAAAGATCTTGTTTGAGCCTTAAACAATAAATTTCTTTTCTTACTATTATCATATATTAACTCACACATAATATTCTGTTTATTTCTATATATATTTAAACTCTTTTTACTCTTCATATTATTTCTCCATCTCTCTAACTCTCTATTCTTTATTAATAAATCTATTCTTTTATCCCATTCCTTACCACTATCACACTCAACAATCCTCTTAACACAACCATTCCATATTTTGTACAAAAATAGTGATATAAATTCTTTAATTAAATCTTTTGCATACCACATTACTCATCCATCTTGTTACCTGCCCTTTACTCATAACCCAATTAAATACTATTTTAGTTATTCTTTTATTATCCATAAATTGCAATCTACCAAACATTTTCATTTTACTTTTTACATCTTTTATATAAAAACTTGACCATCCCATTTCTTGTTGAATTGCCTCCCTTGCTGTCCATACATCTGCCTCCAATGCATGTCTTCCTACTTCCCTTTGAACTGTCTACCTGCGAAGCATCACTGACATTGTCAGATATGTGCAAGTACGCAAATTTCTCAAACGGTGCCAAGTTTAATTGTTATAATCAGAATTACTATTGCTTTGAAACAGATACTCTGGGTCAAAAGTTAACTCAGCAGATTAATAAACGAATTTATTTTCACCTTACTTTGGCTGTACTTATTATTTATTTCTCTATTACATATTTGTTACAGCTTTAATAAACTTCTACTTTACATATTCAGTTATATATATATAGTATTAATAAAAGAAAAACAACAACACACAATTACTTCTCTATAATGCTGCTTTAATATTGCAACCAGCAGACTGGTTTTCATCAGAGATATTAAAGCAGATTTATAGAAAAATAATTGTGTCTTTTTTCTCTTGTTAGTATTTTTTTATATTTCCTTAAGTTAATTTATATATTTATTATTTTCATATATAAATATAGTGAACGATATGTATCTATATATATATTTATATCTTTTTTCCAAATATAGGTTCCAAAATCCAAGAAGATAATGCCTTCTGAAGCCAATTTAATTTTTCATTAGGAAGTCGAATTATATTTATTTTTTCATCAAGTGGATATCATTATTGAAATTATTGCATTAATTTAATCTTAAATTTCTTTTTAAATATTGTTTACTATTTATTTTATTTTGTACTTATTTTCCTCTTATTTTTATTGGTTGCTAATAATACTTTATTTAAGTTCTTAAATTTATTTTTTGTAATTAAAATTAATTTATTTTCGCATTATATAATCATCATTATCATCATCATCACTATTAAAAAGTTATACTTTTTATATTACATTTAACAGTGATTTCATTGCAGTTAATAAATTTTTTTATGATTTTAATAAAATAGATTTAAATGTTTAAAAAAATTAATGGCTTCAGTATAATTTTTGAAATAAATTAAGATTTCTAAAAAAAGATATCTTTTTGAGAGAGATAAAATGCTGAGGTAGAATTAGTGGTGTGGAAGTATGAAAGATAAAATACACCAGTTATTAAACGTGATGACATTTAGCAATCTAACCAGATAGGAATGATAATCAATAGCATTTTCTGATAACAATAATAAAATCCATTTTATATAAAATTAAATTTTAGAATATTTTAATTCATGTTTGATGATGTATATATACAAATCACATATACTACTTTATAATGAGTTTTATAGATATTATTTCAATAATTTGATTAATATTAAGGTGACCAACTATTTTTTGTGCAAAAGGAGTATGAATAAAATTTCATTGGATATGGTGATTGGATTTGTGAAAAAAAAAGTTGAGACATCTCATGTGACTATATATTTTTAAAATAATATAAAAATTAATAGTAATTATAATATTTTAAATTTATATAACTTTTAATTCTTGAAATAATATTTTCGTGAAGTATGAATTTTTTTGGATAATTCTGAATTTTCTTTCAATAGCGGACACACATCAGAACAGCTTGTGCCCCCCATGTTGATTTTATTTGACTTCAAGGTATCCATATTTAATGAATCTAGTAGATAATTATCTAAAAAATCCTATGTGCACAGTCACACAGTCACATATGTACACATCATTGACAATTTTATGCATATGAACAAACATATAAAAGGTTGCATACAATAATCACTATTGTTTTTACATTTTAAGAAGTACAAAGAAGTACAAAAGAATGCAAAGGAGTATTTGGAACAGGTTTTAAAAGGAGTATGGTTCATGAAAAAGGAGTATAAAACTCCTTAAAAGAATATGTTGGGTACATTATTATACAATATCATAATATTTAGTAAAGACAAAAAAGGCAGTAATATAAATAATAAATTTTTAAGGAGAAATTGATATTTTTAAAGATAGATACATATGAATAAAATTTAACTAAGGTTCTTTAGTACAAGACTTGTGATAAAATTTGACCTCAATCCTAATCCTAATCCAGTACAGCGGTGATATTTCACAATAGATCTAATATTAAAATACTTTAAATAATTTACAAAGTTAACACTTCTTTCTTATACACTTTAATGCAACAAATTTTCTTAAAAACTTCTTTATTCTTCTTACAGTTTCGACTGTCCAGCAGTATTCATCAGAGCTCTATCTTCTTCTCTGCTTATTTTAAGAAAATTTGTTGCATTAAAGTGTATAAGAAAGAAGTGTTATAAGCAATATATATGATTATATGAAGATATGCAAAGAAAGTGAAAGAGAAGAATAAGATAATATACTTCTGAATTTACAAAGTTTTAAGGCTTTTATGAAGGTAGGTACTAAATTAATAATTACTTATGATTAAGATAAATTTAATTAGCAATTTTCTGAATTATGTTACAAGTTTAATCTAATTGGATATCATTGGAAAGTATTTTTAAATTGTTAAGATGGAATATCAAGTTATTCTTTATTTATATAATGACACAGTGTATTACTTGCTTGCACACATTTAGATTTACTTCCATTTTATTTTTTTGTTTACTCACTTTCAAATGAATTTGTGACATTTAATATACTAGATTGTTTACTTCAAGTTTTGAAAAGTTTTTTTTTTCGTTCTAATTAAATCATTAATATTTCTTCTACTTTTTTCGTTTTTCTATTCAGAAAATAATTTTCTAACTGGGATATTTTATTATCTTTATTTTGATTGAGAATAATTATATTAATTGCTAGTTTTTATCAATTAAAATAGTAAATACTTAAGTTCTTTATTGATTTGAAATTTATTATGTAAATAGTATTGTAAAATTAGAGGGATTCATAAATAAGTATAGAATTGTGTGACTGAATAATATTGGAATTATCTAAATGATTATCTAATGTAATGATGTCATGTAGAAAATAACCATATTATGGTTTGAAGGTTTAAGTAAAATTTACTTCCAAAATGCCTCACCTTATAAGGTGAAATTGGGGATAAATCCAAACCCATAGGGACTAGTGAAGGGCTCAGTTAGCAGACCATATAGGTATATAAGTGGGATATAGAGGGAGAATTGGAGTAGTAAAAAATTAGAGATTACAGTGGCCCTAACAGGCAGACCTATGATACTCAACTTTAAAAGAGTGCTTTACTGACATATGTAACAGTTATGTATGTAATTGAATTTTGCTGGAAATTAAACTAATATTTTAAGTTACTCAAATCTGTCTAAATTTCTCATTTATTTGATGCATACACATCAGTGGTATAAGTTGTATCTTTTATTTCTTTTACTTCAACCTGTAATATTGCTGGTGCACTAGTAGTATATTAGTGTGACAAACCTACAAATTGGGGTTGAATCTGGATCTTGTAAATTTGAAAAATTTTCCCAATAGGCTTGGAATTTTTTCCCCAGATAGCCAGCACACAGATAATTCAACTAATACTTCAGTATTGGTTAGCAAATGGATCTCTACTTCTTCATGGCTAGAGGTAAGAAAACTGCTGAAATCTTTATCAGTTAGCAATTGGCAAACCTAGTGATGACTGTACTCTTTCACTGTTCCTCCATGAGGGTTGCTAGAGAGGTTTGATGCTATTTAAAGATCATTTGACTTTTACTGTTATTGGACATAGAAGAAAATTTATTCTTTCTTCATTTTAAATGTTAGTGTAATTTATTTAAACATTAATTATAGTTTTACATTACATTAAATATACATTTTTACCTGTGGCATTTAAAAAGAGTATTTGGATCCACTTTATTCTACAAAAGTCTTACTACAATTCTGAAGCACAGAGATTTAAATTGTATACTTTTACAAACTGTAATGTGTATAAATAATGATTAAACAGTCATGTGACATTGGCAGCATTACAGGTAGCAAACTGAGCATTTTTGGCTCTTAAATCAATGACTCCTGCACTGAAACACACAGCATGACTTACTCAAATGATGCATTTTGTGCTGATCCAGTTAGACTAGTTCACCATTCTCTTATATATATCTTTATCATATATGCAATATTTATCAATAGAAGATTGTTACATTTTGATTTACAAGGGTCAAACCTTATTTCACCCACAGTTTTGACACCATCCACTCTAGATAAATACAGTAATGATTATCACTAATCATTTCTTAAACTAGAGATTGCTTATATCCCAGATATATACAAAAATAAACCCAAATAAAGGTTTACTTAAAAATAAAACAAAATAAATTATTTTCCAAAATAGTGCTATAATTTGTTTGTTTATTAGTTTTTTCTTAATTTAATGATTATATCTCTTTTGTATTTAAATAAAATGTTATTTCAAACATGTATAAATGCATGTTTTATTAAAAGCGATTTATTCATGGCAATATATAAAAATAAGTTTAATAATTTATTGTGTATGGTTTCATTTTAATGTTACTATGATTTATTTGTGAGAGCTAATTCCCTGTATTAAAATATATTTAAAAATAAATGGCAGTTAAAAACAATTGATAACAACTAATAAACACTTATGTATGAGCCTGTCATCGTGATCTAATAGAATTTTTATAAATCATCTTGAAAGTTTATTGGTAAATCATGATGATAATATGAATGATTTTTATTCTTTTTATCTATTCAAACAAATAAGAAATTACAGTGCCTGAATAACATACTGCATGTTATAGATTAGTATAAGCTGTACACAATTTTTATAACAATAGAGTATTCATCGATATGCAGATATGTATAATGAATTACATATAATACCACGATGACTCTTGTTTTGGTCATTATCCTATTATTCTATGTGTTTGTATTCAAATTCAGTCACGACTTAATAAGTTTAAAGTAGTTAAAATTTCCAAGAAAGCTCAGAAGGCTTTTTTTCACATTACTACTAGAGAACTAACTTAATTAGCCATCCAATTTTTGTCAAGATAGATAGATAAATAGATAGATAGACAGACAGACAGAAACAGATAGATAGATAGATAGCTCCTGTGAAAATTCCTCTTTAAAAACGTTTTATCTTTTTACTTATATCAAATAATATTTAATATTTATTAAACTAATACACTATATAGGCTTAAATCTGCATATATGTAATGTATGTGGGATTCGAACTCAGACTTTCACATGACCCTCAACTCTCCATGCTATCTCATATTGCTGACATACCTGATCACACACATGTTAAAAAAATAAAGAATTACCAAAATACGTTTTTCATGCTAAACCAGCAATGAAGTCTTAAAAAGATATGTAAAACAAGCCTTGTCAATAAATTACTTTTTAAAGTAAATGTTAGATTGATATCAAGACTAAAAGTCAGAAGATTATATTGTGGAATGATTAAAAAAACAGTATTTAGAATATTTTTTTTTTAAAGTTTAACTTTTATTTATTAAATAGAGAAAAGGTGAGCAATGTTTGATGCAACAGTGGCATGTCAGATTCTGTTCTGGAGTTCAAGCTTTATAAATCCTATCATATTAATTCTGCAAAAAGAATTATTTTTTATGTGTATTAATGTTGTGGATGCATTATATATTATTTTTAAAGCATCCTTTTCAGAAAAATTATATGGATCTAAATACATTAATACTCATTAAGATGAACAAAGTTTAGGATGACTTCCTTTAATAACCGGAGTATTTGCAAAGGACAAAATATTATTTATTTTTTTAAAAAATCATAACATTTTAAAGAATAACAGAACAGTTAAAAGTTAAAGAATTAACTAAGAAATTAATAAAATTCAACAGTAAGTTCAAAAGTTAATATCCAATTGAAGAAAACTGTAATAATTCACAATTAGGAACCCAAACTATGTATTGATTGAATGAAAACTTTAGAACAAATTACAAGTTACTAAGTATAAAATCAATATTAAAGTAAAAACAAAGATAGAAGCTTATATCAATAAAATAATTTGAAAATGAACTACAAAGGCAGAAAATTAAAAAATAAAAATGACTAAATTTTTGAAGAGAAGCTGTACATAGAGTGTCTATAAGTAGCCAACATAATACAGAATTGCAAAAGCAAAAAAAAACTATTTTCTAGCAATAATATTTAAAAAATTAAATATGCCAATAACTGATAAAATAAACGTCCTTATTACTGAAATAAAAAGAATTTAAATTTTTAAGACATACATTATCAAGTAACTTCACCAAAAACACATATGCATTAAATTTTTCAGAACCAAATTAACAGCTATGTAACATCATTATCTGTCAGAATTGACATGGTGTTAAAATCTTTCAAATATTGTAATAATTATAAAGCAAATATTAGATTTTAAAGCAGTATTTGATAGATTTATTATAAATATACATTTTACTTTGCATTTAAAGCAAAAGCTTAAAATAAAAACAAATTCATTTATTTTCTGAGAGAATTACTTTCAAATCAATGCACGATTATTGTGTGACGTAATTTCATCTTCTGTTTGTATTTACAATCCAGTTTTTAAATATTTAAAAAGATCAAATGTAATTTTTTAGAATATTATTCAGTTATAAAATTAAATTAAAAATAAATCAAATCCAATTAATTCAGTTTTAGTATAATATCGATTACATAAAGAAGTAAAAGTTTGAGCATTTTCAAAAACTTCTATCAAATGGAGCAAAAGAAAATGTCAAAATTTGTGAGGGTTAAATGCATGAAATCATTTGGGTTAATAATAAGAATAGTTGTTGATAGCAATCATGAAATATATTTTATGTAGTAATTTCTTAATATTTGTTCAGGAAATAAAAGAAATAATAACAAAACAATAATTCACTTAATCAACAGATATATAAAATTAATTATATCTCTTAATCATCATGAAATTGGTAGAAGATTTTTATCAAGAATTATATAGTAATAAAGAACAAGTACCTCCTATATCTATTACATCTTCCGAATTGCCCAGAATTTTAAATGAAGAAGTGAGGCATGCAATTAAATGTATGAAGAAAGGAAAGGCTCCAGGAAATGATGGAATTATAATTGATATATTAAAAGAAGCAGGTGAAGAAATAGAAACAATTTTAGCAAAGTTATATACCAAATGTCTAAATGATAAAGATGTACCGGAAGATTGGAAGAATGCAGTAATAATATTAATATTTAAAAAAGGTGATAAAGAAGATATTAGAAATTACAGACCTATCAGCCTTTTGTCAGTTTTATATAAAATTTTTACCAAGATAATTATAACTCGTCTACAGAGAACTTTGGATTTCCATCAACCAAGAGAACAAGCTGGATTTAAAAGTGGTTTTAGTACAATAGATCATATCCAGGTATTGAGAGAAATCATAGAAAGGACAAATGAATTTGAGTTGTCATTATGTTTTGGATTTGTAGATTATGAAAAGGCATTCGATTCTATACACATTTCTTCAGTGATTAAAGCATTGGATCATCAAGGTATAGATCCAGGATATTGTCATATTTTAAAGAATATTTATAAAAATGCAACAGCAACAATTAGATTATATAATGATACTGGAAAAATCAACATTGAGAAAGGTGTAAGACAAGGTGACTCCATATCTCCAAAACTTTTTACAGCAGTGCTGTAAGAAGTATTTTGTGGATTAAAATGCGAAACTAAAGGTGTGAAAGTAAATGGAGAGTATTTAAGTCATTTAGATTTTGCAGATGATGTAGTTGTTTTTGCAAATAATGCTTCAGAGCTGCAGGAAATGTTGCAGGAGTTAGCAGGTGAAAGTAGAAAAGTAGGACTAAAGATAAATGTTAAAAAGACTAAAGTAATGTTTAATCGATTTGCTCAAAATATGAAAATAAAGATTGATTATGAAGAATTAGAAGTTAACAGTTACAAATACCTTGGTCAGATTATTAATACAGATGGAAACATAATGGAGGAAATTAATCATAGAATTAAAGTTGGTTGGAGTGTTTTTGGTAGAAATAACTTGATACTAAAAGGAAATATGCCTATGTGTTTGAAAAGGAAGGTTTTTAATAAATGTGTTTTGCCAGTTCTTACTTATGGATCTGAGACTTGGACACTTAATAGAAGAGCAATACAGAGACTTCAGACCACTCAAAGAAGTATGGAGAGATGCATGTTGGGAGTAACAAGAAGGGATCGAAAACGCAATGTATGGGTAAGACAACAAACAGGTGTTACTGACCTTATTGAAAAAATTAAAAGATTGAAATGGAGTTGGGCTGGACATATTGCTAGAAGAAATGATAATAGATGGACAATTGAAAATTTAAACTGGATTCCACGAGATTGTAAAAGACCCAAAAAGAGACCATATGTGAGATGGATGGATGAAATAAGAAAATGTGCAGGGGTGTTGTGGAGAAGAAAAGCTAAAGATCGGAGAAGATGGATTAAACTTGGAGAGACCTTTATCCTGCAATGGATTGATAATGGTTGATAATGATGATGATGATATCTCTTAATAATAAAACTAAACTACATACTAGTAGCTGCATTTTACCATCATGTGGGAAAATTGAATTCTGATGAAGAAAAAACTACTCTAAATTAAAGAACCAATGTGACCAAAATGTTAATAATAAATTTTTCTTTTTAAATTTAAATAAGCATTTATTTCTATAGCGCTATGTTTTATAAAGGATGATCTTTAAATTTAAGTAAAACAATCTATGCATTTACTAATTTTACTTGTTAGTCTGAAGAATATTATTTTTAAATATTGTATCTTAGAAAGATTATTATTAAAAGCTTTAATTACGACTCCCAACTTTTCTGTTATTATTGAAATGCAACATATTTATGAAAGCAAGCAAACTAGAATCAATGTTGTTTAAATCATTTCATAAGGTAAAAACAAAGAACACTCTTTTTACAATATCCTTTACCTTCATTGAAAAGTATAGACCACCACAGGAAAAATTACCTGAAGTTATAATAAAAAAAAGTCAGAATAATGTAATATGTGGAAAGTCTTGCATACATCTTAGCATTCAAAAAGAATTGTTTTAAAGATTGTTATGTCTACTGATATCATTAGTATTAAGAAACAAATGCTGATGTGAAACTTAAATGTTATCTATTATAACAAACAACAATTATTATGTTGACATTAAATAGTGACTAAAAAAATTAGTGATCTTCATAGAGTTAAGCTTAAGAAATATCATTCATTACCATTTTAAGGAATGTTTCCTGATCTTTTTTAAATGCAATACATTCAAGTATAAAGCTAACAAAAATGACATTATGCACAATGGTATTACAGCCATTAGTCTAGGATTTTTTAAAAATAGATGTCCTATAGCCAATCTGGATAATCCTCAGTATTTGTTGATAAATAATAATATAAGTATTTTTAACTGAGGGTAAAATAAATATAAAAAAGTACTCAATTATATCATCCGGCCATAAGCAAAGTTGGTGACTGTTGTCTTTATTTTCAGGGTTATTCTTTGAGAAACTGCTACAAACGTCTATAATGAGATACCTAAAGATATTTTACATATAACTTTCATCTATAGCAGTGTTAATTATAAAATCAATTCATTAACATTCAATATATCTGTAGTTTCTATATTTGAATTACACTATATATATCTTCAATAAATCATGGTGCTCCTTCAGTATCAAAGGATTTTTATTAGTTAAATTATAAAAAATAAACCGAAATAAATTGCATGGCATACAAAGAGAATATTAAAATTCAAGTTACTTTCAAATAACTCAATCTGAAATTTTCCTTCCATTAAATGATAAAGAGGCATTATCCTTAATATCATTCTTTTCTTTTTTTTGGCATTCTCTTTAATATGACTAATAAATTAGTAATTGTTATAAAATTGAAGAAGTCAAATTGTTTTACTTATTTAATTTAAATTAAATGATATCAACTAAACCTTCATTGTTATAAATTTAATATTTTTTAAAAATAAACCTTATTTGCTTTTTTAAATTTATGCTTGACTATCTTTAAATTGTGATTGTTATCACTTGCTTTTTTGTTTTACAAACTAAAGCAAACATTTATGCATCTGCAGTTCAAAATGACTATTGTGAATCTTATTACTATGATGGCTATTATTCCAACATTAAAATACTCTTTGGCCTGTAGAATTTATTTCCAATCATCATCAGGAAGATTTGATTATTTGCATTACTTTAGAAATGTCAAAACCTCAAATACATTAGTGTTTCATAATAGTTGATTTGAAAAATATATATGATTCTCAAGCATGCTATTTTCAACTTAAACTATAAGAGAGAGCTCCTAAAGTTTTCTTTAACTGTTGGCTTAACTTCTATATTGAGTTTTTTACTTCGTTCTTTATTCACCATATATCATTTATTTAAGAATATAAAGTCTTCACTTAAATTCTTATAATAAGTTTTTTAAGCCTTAATACTAATCCAAACATTTATATATTATCCACACTAAAGATTCTTTAGCTGCATAAATTGTTCCCCTTATTATATATCTTTAACATAGTATAGTATAATAGGCATCAGTTTACTTTTGATTGCAATAACTGTACCAATACTGAAAACTCTTAATGATGAACAAGTATTTTAAAATGATATTAGAAATGCACCAATAAAAATTGTCTATAATATTCATACTGATCTCTGTTTTATTTATTGTAAAATGAACAACCTATCAAAAGAAAGTTTTGATATTAATATACAATGGGTATAACTAGGTTGTGATACTACTGTCAATTTTTAAATGTCTTACTTCATATTAGTTTTTAAATTGAACTGTTGTTACTCTCAGTATCTTCTTAAGTATGCCACTATAGAGCAAAAATCAACTTAGTTTGAATTTAGCTCATATAGTTGTACTTTTATATATCTCTTTTTCCTGTTTTAGTAGTACCTCATATCAGTCGCAAAGTAAAATCTTTTACAAAAAACTTCTACTTTTTCTATTTTTTGAGACAAATATAATAAATCTTATTGTAACTGATGGCAACAATAATAAGAAACATATTTATTTTATTATAATAACTATTTTTAAGAAAACAGTCAACTGCTTATAAAAAAAAGCTTTCAATTTTATTCAGTCATAAAAGAAAATTTATATCATTTTCTGGCTGTATTTTTAAATTTTTTTATACAAATTATTTAACATTTATAAATACTGCTTATGAAAAAATGAAATTTGAAACAATTTATAACAAAATCATAGAAAAAATATGAGATATTGATTGTATGTAGTTGGAGTGTCTCCAATCACCTTGTAGCTATTGTAAGTGAACAATTCTCTTCTTAATTAATGTAGCTTAAACTTTTTATATTCTAGCTCCTTTTTTGGCAAATTTCCAAATGCTTTCATTACATGACAAGTAGCAATAACTTCAACTTATAAGTAATGTTAAATATTCCATTAGTTTTAATAACTTCTAAATAAACAACAGTTATTACATATGTAGCCTGAGAATATGTAACAATATTAATATGCCTACTGTAAGATTCCTTTTCAAATCAAACTTGCAAAAGTCATTTTAATAAATGTTCAAATGATTCCTTCTCACATCAATGCAGTCAATTAACTGGATAAAAATGGATTCATTTTTGCCTTATTAGTGTATTGTAAACATATGAAAAGATATTTTATGTTTATAAATTCACTGAAGTAAGAAACTTCAAGTATGCATACTTTAAGAATCGTTTTCAAATCAGATTTACTAATGTCATTTCAATAAACCTGAAAATAATATTCTCATATCATTGCAATTTAGGGTTAGGACTAGGAGTTAGGATTAGAATTAATAAATCTAATTTGACAACAATTTTATAATACTTTATAAGTATTATTAAATATTAAAAATGTAATTTTCTTATTACACTAATTTTATTTAAAAACAAAAAATAGTAATAATATTTACATGAAAAGAAATTACAGTATTTTAATTACATTAAATCTGAAGATCATTACATAGAAAATGATATAATTATCAAATTAATCAAGTAAAAGAGTCCAAACACAATAATTATAAGCAGCACTATATTTTAATAGTCATTTAAATTGAGCCAATAAACATCACATGATCACCATTTCTTATGCTTGCATATAACTGTTATTAAAACAGGCAAAACTCACTATACGTATTGCTTTCTGGCATCCATTGATTACTGTAGCTTGCGGTGAGTGGCAATAGGTATATTGAGTTTTGTCTGCTTTTCATTTAAATTGCTCAATTAAAAATAACCAAAGTGTTAAACCATTTCTTATTGGGTATATATATTAGAAAATATATTAGTATTGGAAGTTCTTTTTATTAAGAAGTACCGATAATACTGTCATCTGTGATTATACGAAAAAAGTTTATATTACTAAAAATAAAAACCTGTACACATAAGTTATTATACTTTAATATGCACCTTTAAGATATTTTATATAATTAAAATATAATTTAAGTTGCGTATTATTATATTTAAAATATAGCTTTCATTATCAAAACAGGGACATGCAGATTTTTAATGTATGAATGAGATTCAAGAGAATCTGTGTCTCCAATGTTTTAGTGCTTTTAATTAAAAAAATATTTAAAAGTTTGGCCAGGCTTCACATAAAATAAGGAACGAAATTAATCACTAATAAGCAATTTTTAATCTTATCAAAGTAGAATTTATAGCATGCAGCAAAAGTACTTCATAAAAGTACAACTAAGAAAAAGATAAATAAAAATGTCATGTAAGACTATAAAATACAAATTATTTTATAGTGGGATTAGAGTTAGGCTTTTATATATTTTTTCAGTTATTGTGTTTTGCTTTTTAAACGTAGCTGTCACAGTTGATGAGTAATTTGCAATGAGTGTCAGAATAAGCTATAAACGCATAGTGATATTTGAGAAATTGTTAATTAGCTATGAGAAATTTATTAGAGGCGATAAGCATAAATAATTACTTGAGATTGTTGAGAGAAGACTAAGCAGTAGGGAAATATTAACAATAATCATTTGAGATTGAAGATTAGCAGTGGGAGAAAAGCACCAATCAACATTAAACGTTATTTATTTTACAATGATGGTAACTAAAATAGGCAAAAAATACCATTACAACTTTTTATGTTTTGTCACACTTGTGATTTATCTATGGTAATTTAAAAAAAAAAAAAAAATAGATCAATTAAACGGTTTTAAGATATAATGGATGGAATATAAATCCATTATCAAATGATAAAAATTAGTGAAACAAATAATAATATTTAATCAAATTTTAGAAGTATCAGCAATATAAAAATGGTTAAACTCTCTAAATATGAAATATTTGATACACCCATTCTTTTAAATAATTGGAAATAGATATATCATTCAGCTTTTCATGCCCTCATTCCACTTTTTTCTAGATCTGCATTTCTTTTGTATTTCTGGTAAATTCCATGCTAATTGTTAATAGGCTTGTGTTTTTAAGGCATTATTAAATAATTATATCACAGAAGTAATCTTATGTCTATAGTAGAACTCTTAAATAAGACCATAAGTGCCACTTATGCATTTAAGCACTTATATTAGATACTGAAACTATTCTCACAATGCATTTAATTCAAACAAAACTTATCTGTTTGTTCAGTTATTCATATATTATCACCTCATTGGCTATTCTTACTTATTTATCTAGAATATTCCAAATATATAAATTGCAATGTTCACTTTGGTTACTTTAATGGAACTTCTAGGTAAACAAATTAAATAAATAACATGGCTTTATTTTAATAGAGATTAATAATCTCACACACCATTTATTTATGTTTGAATTGATTCAGTCGGAAGTTAGTAAAAAAAGTAAATATTTTAGTTTTGTGGATGAAGATATAATGATAAAATTGATTGCATGCACATAATTAGAAATATAGTGAAGTAAATTAGTGAGAAAAGTATAATATGATTACATCATCAGCAATAGTAGCAACTCATAAAGGAGTATAGCCATTCCGATCCCCAGAGAAAAAAACATCATAATAATAATGATGATGGTTATGATGATGATAATAATAAAAATAAGTAGAACAAGAAGAAAAAGAAGAAAAAGAAGAAAAAAGAAGGTAAAAGAATAATAATAATGATGATGATGATAATAATAATAATAAAAAAAAGAAAAAAAAAGAAAAGAAGGACAAAGAATGGTAATAATAATAATAATAATAATAATAATAATAATAATAATAATAATAATAATAATAATAATAATAATAATAACATACTAAAAATGAGTTTTGCAGAGGCTATATAAACTAATCTGTGAAACACAAATACATCTACATATAGAGCACACTGGTAAATTACTCTATTTAACATTTTGCAATGTTGACTTCTGCAAAAAGCATTTATTTCTGAAATACTTCAAAACTGAATCAGATTGTAGCTCTCTATTTTCAGCCATATCTTCATAATGACAACAATCACTATTGCATTCTTTTAAAACATCTTTTGGATAATCTTATAATATAAATGGGATCTTCCTTTCCACAAAACCATTATAAAATGTTCTTTTTAAAATTCTTGTATTGTTCATTTATTTCACAAGTTTAACTCAATGTAGATGTGATTTTACAATACTAGACTGTAACAACAAATTGAAAACTAAATTAAATGGCTGAGCGCTTTCAATAAGATGTACTTCTCATAATCATAGCCAGTTATGACTTGTTCTTTGAAATCATTATATAAATCAGGACATGTGCTCAAACCCGCATCTGCAAATTTGGTTTGTACTGAGAGGTATGATATTAAGCGAAAGGTAAAGGAGGCTTACTTTATTGCAGAGGACTTCTTCACCATTAATCGTAAAGAAGCATGTTTTGCTATTTCAAAAAGATGGTCTTAAGGACTCATTTGCATAGAATTTGCATATTGTATTTATATAATGATTTCAAAGAACAAGTCATAACTGGCTATGATTATGAGAAGTACATCTTCTTGAAAGCCTCAGCCATTTAATTTATTTTTCTATTTGTTGTTATAGCTTTATGTCGTAAGTGTGATAGCACGATTTATATTATCATATTTAGACAAACGTAAAGTATAAATCTACAGGTTATTACTTAATACTAGACTGTATAGTATTACGATTAGAAAGTTGAAGAACATATTACATTAATGTTGCAATCTTGTCATTGTGTTTTTAAAATTTTACAGAGAAATTGGTGTTCAAGTATCATTTTTATATAAAAAATGAGATAAACTACCAGCTCTATAAAATACTAAGCAGCACAACGGAGTCTCTACTGGACTTCAACATCTACTTTTATCATTCTAGTGGAAGACTTCCATTTAAATATGACAATAAAGTAAAGATTAATCCTGAGTAATAAGCCATAATTCAGCATTAAAATAAATTAGTTAACTGCCTTATTTTAAATTATGAAATTAGAATAGACTTTTATTTAATTGATTATAAGATTAAAAAAAAACTTAACTGAGAATTAATTCACTGAACCTTTAACTCTATGACGTCAATATTCTATCACTGGTCTTCCTTGGACAGCTTTATACAAAATTAGACAAGCCAAAGGTTTCAAAGTTGATTTTTAATTGAGAGAATAAAAAATATATGTTTGTTAATTTAATGAAATTATTATTTAGATACTTGAACATCATATGTTCTCTGAAACAACTGACAACACTATTAATTATAATAATGTAAATATTTTAACTACACAATGTACTAGTAGTTTCAAAGTCACTGACTCTTTATAGAATGTTTTTAAAGTAATGTCTTTGGGTTACAATAGTGAAGGTTAGAATGGATTTGAACACATATTTTCAAGCTCCCTTCAGCTATTCACTTCATCTTATATAATCGATACACTGAGCCACATACATATGAAAAAGATAAATGATCTTCAATATACAACAATATTGGCATCGACAGATTCCATCATCAGATTTTCAATAATATGGATGACTGAAGAGTTGGAGGGTGAAAAAGATTGAAGCCTGTCCATTAATGTTTGAAGATTTGCTATCTGTAATATAAACTGAGCATTGATTATATATATACCTGGGATATGATGACCTGGACCAACTTATGAGTACTGGTTCAGCATGAAATATGTATATTGGAGATCATTTATCTTTTTCGCATGTATGTGGTCATGGGTATCGATTATATAAGATGGGGAGAATAACTAAAGGGAACTTGAAAGTCTATATTCAAATATATTCTAATTACATCTAAATGTTCAGTATATACATAATATTTGCAACTAATTATAAAAGTAAAGATAAATTTAATTAATAGTCCAATGTTAATCTGCTTTGCCACGAACTTTAAGTAAAAATTATTGCTGACACCACAAATATGAAATTCATTTAACTGATTTCTATCCTTCTCTTATTTTCTGTAAACCACGGATTTACTTCTATTTCAGTGTTACTAATGGTATATTTATTTTTTGTTCTTTTATTACTTTAGTAATTAAAACATTCAATAAACTTTATTATTTTTATATTTGTTCGTTATTATTTTTCGATTTATTTATGTATACGACACCATAAACATACATCCTGTAAATCAAAGGAAAACAAAGAGAGCATTAAATTTTACATTAGTATTCCGAAAAAAACATTACTGCATACGTACATTTATGGTTGAAATCTGTGTTAACAAATAATTGTGCTTTGGCTTGTATATGTATTTTATATAATAATAATAATAATAATAATAATAATAATAATAATAATAATAATAATAATAATAATAATAACAACAACAACAACAACAACAACAACAACAACAACAACAACAACAACAACAACAAGATATTAAAATATTTTTTTACTATACAGTTTAAGTTGTTTTTAAGTTTTTTTAATAAAATTATTAATACATTAATTCACAAAATAAATAAATAAATAAAAAAGGCAGTTTTATTAAGAAAACTAAAATAAAAAAACAATTTATATAGTGTGAGAAGAGGAATTAAAGTATATTTTATTACATAGCAAAAGGTATGTATAAACATAGTAATGTTTGATGATTCTACTAAAGCAAATTTTAATGTTGTTTCATTTCAGTTTTAGCATATACAACAAATTTATAGCTGGGGTTTTAAACTGGATCCTAAAAGATTGTAAGAGACTTAGAAAAAGCCTATATGGAAGAATCAATGAAATAAGAAAGTTTATTGGTGTCATGTGAAGAAGAGAAACTTTGGAACTGAACTACACTTTGAAAGATTTTTATTCTATAATGGATCGATAATGATAGAAAATAATGATATATAATTATTGTAATACGTTTAAAATGAGATTATTTCTGAGGATTTGGCATCCCACGATCTTAAATTTAAAGATTTGAATTATTTTTGTTCTGCTCACATATTTTATTATTATTATTTTTTAAAAGGTAATTGAATGTTGGCATACAATGAGTAACTGAATTTGGCATGCATGGTTCTGAACAAGAATTTATTAATCTACGTTACCGGAATTCAGATATTATCAGGGTCGATGTTTATAACTTAACTCTAAATATAAGATCTTAACAATAAAGAATATAGTAGTATACTATCATTAATAATGTAAAAAGGTATTAATACATTTTAGTAAGTTATTTGTTTAGATGCTTAAAGCTGTTGAAAACTTTATATACATATGATAATTAAATTATTGAGTCAGAGATATAATAACGATATCATTACTAACAAAATTACTACAATAATACTAATCATCATGATTGTTCCATTGCAGAAAGGTCTTTCCAAGTTTATTTTAATTTCTTCTGATCCCTAGCCTCTCTTCTTCGCAACATATTAGTAAATTGTCTTATTTCATCTGTCCACCTCTCACGTTGTTTTCTTCTGAGTCTTTTATAAAGTCTTGGGATTCAATTTAAGGCTTCCTACTGTCCATCAATTATGATCACTAGTAGCAATATAAATTACCTGTAAGAATATATTATATATTGTTGAAAGAATATTAAAAATAAATAAATTCAAACTAAATTATTAAAAATAAAAGTTATATAATTAAATAAATGCCAGTTTATATATATATTTTATGTAAAATACCACATGACTTGAATTATTTATAATCAAAGGTGAAAATCACGATACGTAAACATATTTCCTTTGTAAACACACTCGTTTTTCTAGTTCAGCATCAATTTAGATTTCCATACGTAATTTGTGATAATTCTATCTAAAAAAAAAAAAGTTATTCAAATAAACCAAGAATGCGTTCTCTATTCAAAATAAATAATAATAATGTAAAAAAAAAAAGATGCAAACTAAAAATATCCTATAAGTGCTAAAAGCGTGAAGTGCGTTACAAATATTTGTTTAATTGGCTTTAAAATTGAAATACTGTAGGCACTTTGAAAATTTAAAAATTATATTTTAGCATTATTATCGGATAAATTGTGAGTAAATACTAATTTTTAAAACAGAAGTAGTCTAATTAATTATCTTTATTAAGTAAAATTACTATTGACAAACTTAAATGACGAGGTATAAAAAATGTTGAACAGGATCCTAATTCCATTTGTGACGCATTTTATTGCATTAATTAATTAATTTATGTATTCTTATATTAATGTAATTAATTTTTACATTATATTATATATTTGTGTATATGTGACTAAACAGATGTGAGCTCATATCTACATAACATACACATACTGCATGGAGTTAATTTTATATTTTCGGGGCGTCATTATTTTCTTTCTATTACATATATGCATATATAGGCATTTTGTTAGAATATATGCGAGTGTGTTTTATGTGCGTGCGTGTATAATAAAACCAAACTGGAATTTCCCTTCGAAGAGTATACAGATGTAAACTTTATAACGTTAAACTCTAGTTTCGTTTTATTACATATAATATATATTAGAAACAATTAAAACTTCTTTTGTTCTCATATTCTTGAGATATTATATTTAATATATATATACAAAATAAAGTGAAACAATGTTATAGTTAAAACCCGAATATTCAGCGACTGTTGGTTATATTTTGAATCGATCTGAAACAGTACGAAAACTTAATTTTTAATGCATAACTTGGAAATAGTAATTAGCTATTAGCTGAATATAACTTAATATTTATTTAGATAATTTATATATAATTATTTTTATAAGAGTAAATTAAATTTTTATTAGATTTATATATGCATGTGCCATTGTAAATACGTTTATAAAATATTATCTTTCTAAAATTTTGTATGTTTAAATTTATGTGTAATCATATTATTTCTTAATTTTTTAAAAAGTTCTCTCCATATGAAACAAATTGACAGAAACTGTTAATGCATGAAGAACAGAACTTTTTATTTTGGTTGAGCTTCATATTCTTCCCATTGAGAGGTAGCACAATAAATTTAAAATTAACGGACAAAATTTTTTTATTGGGGGATATAAAGTTAAGTGTGGTGAATAGATATAACTATTTGGGAATTGTATTAAGTAATCAGAGAAACTGCTTGGATGAATGGGAGTAAAAATTGACAAATAAAGCAAAGAAAAGAAAGGGATTGATAAAGAAATTAACAGTGTTTTCATATAATAAATATGACGTAGCTAGAATTGTATGGGAGTGGCAGTAGCAGGGTTAATATATGGTAACGATGCATTAAGTGTTAGTAAAGAAGTATTAGATTACTTGGAACAATTACAAAAAGAAGCAGGAAGACATACACTACATGCAGATGTGTGGATGGCAAAGGAGGCAATTCAAGGAGAAATGGGATGGTCACGTTTTTATATGAGGATGGAAAAAAGCAAAATGAAAATGTTTGGCAGATTATAGTTTATGGATAATAAAAGAATAGCTAAAATAGTATTTTATTGGGTTATGAATAAAAGGCAGATAACAAGATGGGTGAGAAAGGTAATATGGTTTACAGAAGATTTGGATAAAAAATTTATGTCAGTATACTTGTACAAAAGATGGGGTGATTGTGTTAGGAGAATTGTTGAATGTTATAGTAGTAAGGAATGGGGTAGAAAAATAGATGTACTAATAAAGAATAGGTAGTTGGAGAGATGGAGAACTAGTATGGAGAGTAAAAAGAGTTTAAATATATAGAAATAAATGGAATATTGGGCGCAAGTTAATTTATGATAATAGCAAGGGAAATAGTTTACTGTTTAAAGCTTAAATGGGATCTTTAGCAACAGGGGATTATACATGTAAATGGAAAAAAACATGGGTGATTTAGTCTGCAAATTGTATAAGGAAGGCATAGTAAATACTAGGTATCTGTTAATTGAATATAAATGCCTGAAAGTAGAAAGGATACAAATAATAATGTTGTGGAAGAATAAATATAAGGAAAGTGATTATACAGAAAGTAGGGTATTGGATTTTTATACTGGGTTTGGAAAAACATAAGGGTGATTTAGATATAAAGGTTATGGAGTTGACAAAGTTTATGTTGTGGAAATCATATGGAGCAGGAAATGGAAAAACATAGGGTGGGGAATGGAACAAGAAGGTAAAGTGGCTAACAGGTTTTTCTGGGCATACTTTCTGAGAGATTCCTGAGTCTGTATAAGGAGAAGTCACAATGCATTACATCACATCATGGATAAAGAAAAGGTGGTACCATTGTGTTAGGAGAATTGTTGAGTGTCATAGTGGCAAGGAATGGGACAGAAGAATAGATGCATTAATAAAAAATAGGAAGTTGGGGAGATGGAGAAATAATATAGAGAGTAAAATAAATTTTAAATATATATGGAAGTAAACAGAATTGGGTGCAAATTAATTTATGGTAAAAACAAGGAAAGTAGTATACTATTTAAGGCTCAAACAGGATCTTTAGAGACAAGAAAATGTACATTAGTCTGTAAGTTATGTAAGGAAGGTATAGAAAATATTAGGAATCTGTTAATTGAATGTAAATGCCTGAAAACATAAAGTGTACAAATATTGAAGTTGTGGGAGAATAAATATGAACAAAGTAATTATACATAAAGTGGGTTCTTGGTTTTTATGCTAAGTTAATAAGAGAGGATATAAAGGCCATATAGTTGCCAAAGATTATATTGTGAAAATGGGATAAAGCAGGATAGAGAATATGGGAAAAACTTAGGGTGGGGAATGGAAAGGGAATGTAAGGTGGCTAACAGGTTTCTCTGGGTATAGTGGCTGAGAGATTCCTTACTCCATGAAAGGAGATGCCATAATAAATCACATTACACCATGAAGTAATAATTGTTTAATAATAATCATTAATGTATTTATAAAAATAGTTGGTGAAAGATATTTGGAATTTATAGAGAAAACTGTAGTAATTTAAATTATACAAATAATTAGAGAGTTATAATGCAAGAAAAAAAGATATAAGAAATAGAATGAGATGGATCAAAAATGTATATGAGGTAGAGTTTGAAAAGAGATGATTGTGCCTGTTTTAATATTTGAAAATGAAGCACTTTGTATTGGCTAGGAATACACACTGAGTAGTAATTTGCTGACAGAAAATGAAATTATTTAAAGGGAATTAAATGAACCTGTTATTTATAAGGGAAATTTAAAGGAAATTAAAAGTGTTTGAAAGACTAGAATTTAGGAAAGAAAATAGATGAACAAAAACAGTGTTCAATTGGATTATATAAAGAGGATAATAAAAACTTTGGGCTAAAAAGATTTTACAGTATGCAAACTTAATAGATAGACATCCACCTCTCCCAAATTTTTATATAATAAAATGAAATAAATGTGAAGAGAATGAGTTATAGATACACAATTATAAGGTTGGGAAAAGAGGCTAGATGAATTAAAAAGGAAAGAAGTAAAGCTATGAAAAGCAAATATAAATAAAAAATAGTTTTGAGTTAAATAAGAACTAAAAATGAAATAAAATATAAAAAGGTGTGTGATAATATTAAAGCAATATTATTTGTATTTGATTCAGGACATTGTAATACCAGCAAAAGAAGACAAAAAGGAAATAAGAATTTGGGCTTAAATATACGTCATGTGGTGAAGAAAAAGAGTTAAAGGGAGGAAAGATTTAGTTAAAGTAATGAATATAAAAGGGGGAGAGAGTAATGAAGATCTATTATTGGATATTGATAAAGAAGTAGGATAATTCATGATGACTAGGAGAAATTTAAAGATAAAAATGAAATGAAATTGTTAGGGATTTTCCAACTTTTGTTTAAGTCTTTACAATAAAATTGGAGAATGAATAGGATAACATCTCATATTTCATTAAAATGAGATAAAAGAGAAAAAATGAGTGAAAGCTAAGTAAAATAATTCGGTACTAAGAAAGGAAAAATAAAATAGATGAGTTAATTGTGGTATATAATTGTTTTGGAGGTGAGAAATGTTTAACATATTTGATTGGGTTTCTGAATATATAGCGTATACATCGAACCTTCTTCCAAATCTCTAAAGTGTAATTATGAAAATGTAATAAAATCAAAACAGTTGCAAAAAGGATAAACCTCACAGAGAAAGAAGAAATTTATCCATGTAAGAGTATCTCATCAGAAGATACTTATTTAAAAATGTTGAACAGTTTAGAGTGTGCTGATTAGGAAGTGAACTCAAGATAGCCTATAAGTTTCAAACAGTTGTATGCAAATTTAAAAAAATCTAGAATTTCAACTAATACTTATTCTTGAAACAGTTACATTTATTTATTCTATTGTGTGTATTATTGTGTAATAATTGACAATTTATTAATATTTAAAGTGCAATATTTTGTATTTGCATTTTTAGGATTAGAAACTCACATAAGGAAAGATAAAAATTTGTGTTATGCTTGCTTATACCTACTAAAGACTTTATGGCAATATCAGCTATTCCTTTTTATGAGAATAAAAAAATTTAAAGCATATTTTAGGCTGATGCATATACTAAAAATAAAGGACACAGTAAATATACATTAAACTTAGAGTTGTTTGAGACTGATATAAATATTAAGGATATTACTTACTCGATTTGTAAAATCCTTATGTTGTACCATGTTTATAAACATATTTCATTAAATTATTTGTTTTGTTAATGTTTAATTTTTTTTCCTTATTAGATCTATGTGCCAGTTGATATATACAATACTGTGGATTGTATGCAATAATCAGATATTAAGTTTTTGAGTTTAGGGTATGGTAATTAGATATCTTATATATAAAATTAGCATTATAAAAATAGTGGTTGTAATCTTGGTTCTATAATCCAGGTTATATATAGCCTCTACCTGATGTTACCAATCATAATTGTAAGCCATCATCATTGCATTACTCCAAAGGATGGCCAGTAGACAGGTGTTGCACTTTTCTGATATTTATAATTGGAAAGTAGTATATTTGTCAGTTAAGGATATGAAATAACGATTAAATTACTTAGAAAACATATGAATCATAATCATTTACTCATTAACTGCATCAGGATGACTGCTTATTAAAGGACTTGAAGAGAAATCATTCATATGGATCTCAGATTATTATTCCAATATTTCTTTTGGTTGCAGAAAAAAATATGTATTTGTTTATTTATTTTCAATCAAATCATGTTGTATTCATATATATATCATTTTAATGTTTTACAAGGTTAAACTAGTTCAAATCCCTTCTAATTACATTAAGTTCAGTATAGACAATATATATATATTGTAAAGGATAGCTTACAATGGGCACATTCCTAAAAAGATCAAGCATATTTATTGAACCCAATCCATTTGGAATTTATAGTAATAGTGGGAAGATTATTATTTGTTATTATTATTACCTATATACATATAATACACAATAAATTATTATATTTATAAAATAAAATACGATCAGTATTTTAGAAAGTACTATTGTATATATATAAAACTATTTGATTAAATAAATTGTAATATATATATTAATTTAAAATTGAATATTAATTAATATATATAATGTGGGATGACTTGAAGTTAATTAAGTGGGTACATATGTGTGAAAATAAAACTGATTTTATTATTTTAATATTTTTTTTTATTTATAATAAATCTAAATGTATTTAACAATAGGCAGTTAAAGATATAGGCGTTCCTGAAAATCTACGCACGTGAAATGTATAAAAACAAAAGGCAGTTTACAAATCGTTCTTCTTACTGTAACAAAAGACAGCAATTAAAACTAAAAATTTCGAACGCTAAAATGGAATTATATTTTTTCTTTTAGTTAAATTATAAACATTTTAAAAATCAAATACTGTAACTAAAAGTTTATCAAATTCAAGGGACAGAAAGTGAAAAGAAGTAAGAATAACTGATTAATTCTTAAATAATTAAATCGTGTTTAAAAGTTATTGGAGTAAATTAGAATTTTTTTTAAAAATCTTTTCAAAAACAATAACGAGAATTAAATTTGCTAAAAATTGGAGAAGAAAGAAAAATGAAATAATTTTCTTAATATATATATAAGCGCTTCAATATTATTAATAAAAAACATATGATTATAAATAATTATTAAAATGTACTTTAATATGAAAATGGGCTAGAGCAAAACATGCTATTGTGTGTCATGGTATTTTCCTGCCAGCTGCATTATATCTCTATATATATTTCTACTTTATTGTAAACACACAAGAAGATACCTTCAGTCCAAAGTAAACAAGGATTGGAATACATTATGGTGAATCAAATGAGGATCAAGATGTTTACCATTAAACACAACTACAGGAGACACCATTGTACCTATCTATCCTTGCTAAGAAAAATGATTTAATAAGTGAAACTGCTTTGAAGAACAACTTGCCTAACTATCAGCTACTACTGCTTTTATTATGATGATTGTTATAAACTTTATTCCAATTACAATTTTTTTTATCAAAGAATCAATATTGTAAATTTTTGTTTATTTATTTATTTTTATTATCTGTTGTATTTTCACACTCTGATGCCGAAGCCACATCTTTCAGAATTAGCAAAGAAGAAAAGGGGGGATTATTCATTTTGATATTTTTTATATTTTCATTATAAATAAAATTTAGGTATAGCCACCTGCTTCACATCAGGTCATCCACATAAATATTGAGGTAAGATTCTTTAAATTTTTATATAGGTTAAATTACAACACATACAGAATACATATTATATGTTTTATTTTGTGATTAACCGTGTACGTATATTTTCTAGTATGTTTGACTAATCAACTGGGATCTGTCTCTATCATATATATAAATTGGGGAAACTTGTTAAATAGATTAACATTTGTAAATATATAATTTAGCTAGCCAGCATCTCAATTATATTAAATAACTAAAGTTGATTTTTCTATATAGTTATGATTTGCAGAGAATGAGTGACATATGTGGATTTCTAGCATGGGATATAAGGGTTGGATCTAGAGGATAATTAATTAGTAAGATGGTAGAGGTTCATTTGTGACACATGTACATATGATGATTATTATATTTTTTATTTTTTTATTATTTTTTTATCATTACTATTGTTGTTATACTTGATATTTATTATTGTTAATAAATGTTTGAGAGTTTATATTATTCCGGTCTCTGGTTTATTGAGTTGTCCTGACATTCCACAATTTATAAATAATTATACATGCACACACATCTATGTTTCTTATTATATAAAAGCTTGAAAATAAAACAAAATATTATAAATGCTAGTTGTAACCTATATATAGATGCAGGAGTTGCTGTGTATATCTATCTGTTCATACCTGCTAATGGAGTTAAAAGCAATATTCTCTCTGGGCTTGAATATTAGGGAATAATGGAATTAAAAAGGGGGAAAGTGGATGAACTAACCTAAATTGCATTTAATATTATTAAATAGGGATAGAGTTAGTCAATTAAAAGGTATGCAATCATTGGTTAAGCATTTCATCAGGTTCTCATTAGCACTTTATCAGATGACCCACAGTCTGAACATAGTTGGATGCAACTTTCTTCCCTTCTAAGCCTGGTAGATCTTTGCAGATTATTTCATTAGGGGTAATAATTTAGAGTATATTAACTTATCCCCTCACCATATTGCTACATCTGCATAGTAGTACAGTCTGCAAGTTAGTTGACCATCCATTACATCTGGTGTTTGCAATGTTTGGGGATTGGTTGTAATCATTCCGTCCATTATATCTGGCATCATCAACTTTTGGGGCAAGTGCTAATTGTTCCGTCCATTATATTTGTCAACCAATGTGGATGCACGATGTGTAGTGGGACTACACACTGCTAAAGATTGAATTAGTGACTGGCGTGACTAGTGTGATAGGTATTAGGGGGGATGTATGAGGAGAATCTTTTATAACCATTATATCTAATGATGAAAATTGTTCATTCCGTTATAATATATATATATATGTTTTAAAAGGTTAAACTAGTTCAAATCCCTCTAATTACATTAAGTTCAGTATAGACAATATATATATATATATATGTTTTACAAGGTTAAACTAGTTCAAATCCCTCTAAATACATTAAGTTCAGTATAGACAATATACTTGTATTTAAACCCTCCCATGTAAACAGTGATAAGGTTTGCCTTTTGATGCTGTAAGGAACTATCACTTACTAATAAATGACAATCTTCCTCAGGCTAAACATGTTTTCTCCATTAACCTATAATAGTTTTTTTATTGTTTTTTTTGTTAAAGACAATTGTAATAGCAACAGTTCTGATGAAAAATTAACTAATGGCAGATAGTACTTGCTTAGTGACCCTGCAATAGCATAAAAGAACTCATTTATTGATCAGACTCAATCTTATTTATTTAATTTCCATTGAATCAGATTTTGGTCTAAATTATCATTTCTATAGACTCTCAACTAATTTCATAACATATATTTACAAACATTTTAAATTTTATTTTAAATATTTTTCATTTCACAATCCCTGGAAAGATTTTATTCATTTCCAAATTTAAATTCTTTAATTATTATTGTGTAACCATGAGAATGAGGATCTCTATTACCTATATGTAAAATATATTTATTTTAGTAATCTAAAAATTCCAATTGTTTTTTATTAATCATATTAATCCTAAACAACATATAAGCAAAATGTTTAAGGCATATAATGTCTATATCATTCTTCATATTATAGTGTTTATTTTGTTAGGAACTTAAATTTTTTATTAGAATCGAAAATGTAAATTATTGTTACCAAAAATTTAATGTTAAGTTCTCTCTAAATACTTTGTACATATGAATAAATAAATAGTTATACAAAACAAAATATCATTTTTATATTTAATTATTACTGCATACTTGTGATCCTACTTTAATTTCCGAATTGGGTTATTCTATCATATGTTAAATCTCATATACAGAATTCCAAATCATATTAAAAATCAAAAAATTGATTATCAGATTGAAATAGTATAAAGAAACTCCAACAAATAAGCTATTATAGATTAATGGTAAAAAGTTGTTTAGTCTCAGGGAGATTATCATTTATTAATAATTGATAGTTTTCTGGTAACATGAAAAGAGAAAACTTATCTTTGTTTACATGGATATAATCTTCTTATTTCTATTCTTTATTATATACAATTGAACAGGAAGTTACTAAACCTTCAATAAATTATATACATATATTATAATATCAGTTACAATAAAATATAATAAAATAAATCACTAGAATTAATTTGCATTTTTATTATGCCAAAGTATAAAATAATAACAACTATAGCTACCTTACTTTTTGACTGCCCCCTTCAACAGCATTTATAATTTTAACTTTAAATGACCATGGTGATATTCACTTTCATTTTTGCAAAAAAAACCCCCCCCCACTTCACATAAATTAGCTAGCCTCAAATGTTTTCTTCACAGAAACCAAAAGTTTTGAAAATTCAAGGCAGACAGGAAAAATAGCATTAAAAATTACATAAAAGAATTAGCCAATATAGATGATTATAATCAAAATTTCTTAATAAGATCTCTTAAAATTTTTTTATTCCACAATAATCACAATACTTTTAGATCATAACCATAATAATATATTGATCACCCTTCCATTTATACCCAGTGTATCACAAAGATTAAAGAGAATTTGCTCCAAGTCATTTAATACCAGCTTCAGAAATCCTCCCAATCTAAATCAGTTATAAAACAATATTACAGACAAGTGCCCTCTGGACCAAATCCTCCAAATCATCTACAAAATCAACTGCAAAAAACTCATTTGCAATGCAATTTATTATGGCGAATCCCATAGTAACTAGGTTTAACACAACATAAATACATATATACTCACACAAAAATAGATCCCAACATAAAATGAGTGATCCTGGAGCATGAAATTGATTCTGGTCACAATTTTGATTCATTTAACATCAAATTAGTTTGCACTGAGTGCAATGATCAAAAAAGAAAATTTAAGGAGGCACAGTTTATTACCAACAATTCCTACATAATAAAAAAGATTCAGGTGTTGCTTTATCATGCAAGAAAAATATATACATCTATCAGTTTAAATTCATTTACCATTTATATATTCATTTTCTGCTTCCTCTCCCTCACTTACAAATTTGACTATTTAGTACTATGAATATGCTCAGCCAAAAGCAGCAATAAACATAGTTAATTTTTATTATTTTAAATCTTTCTTTTGCAGCAAACTATGCTACATATTAAAAACTATTATTTATTTATTTATTGGCAGATTAAAATTTGTAATTGAAATCTAGTGTTGGTTTTACTATATATATTGTAATGGAATAGGTATGGAAAAGATGTGAACCTGGGGTGATGGCAAAAATCATCATCAACACCAAGTGAACAATATTTCAAATAAAATGATTTAATATAAAATATAAGTAAGACAAGATATTATAAGAGAAAAGCATGAGATCAAAAGAGTTTTGTGTGAGATCATTCATCTAGATCAGTTAGATCAGTTGACTTTTTAGAGCAACTATGATTATAATTGTATATATCGACCAGTATCATAATAAGTCAAAGTAATTACCAATAATGAGTAATACTCAAAATACCATTCATTATTATGAATGACCAAAATCAAAGTATATCAATACAATAATTCAACAGTCAATCTTGTGTCTGGATTGGAAATGGGTCTTCTGTAGACCAGGCTAACTATTGAGCCATTGTCAGCTTAGGGCAATTATTTAAATATTAACTTGGATGCACCAACTTAGTGCCCATACATCAGAATACATAAAAATAAAATAAAAAATCAGAAAAACAATAATACTAGAATATTAAAACATGCTGATCATCATCAATGTTTTGGCCATTTAGTATCATTAATGTACTGGCTATCTATAAACTTAATTTTTAATAAGACTAAACTAAAATAAAATGTAGTGCAGGAGCTTTGAAAAATATAATCCTTAGGCCAAGCTAGGACAATGTCATACTGGCTGCCCCTAAAGCACTAAATACATCCCCATTTATATATTCATCGCATGCTCGAATCTAGCTCAGAGAACAAACTCTATTACTGTTAAGGGGATGAAGAGATGATGCAATATAATTTTTAACAATTGAATTCAAATTTATTAACAGCAATAAAAAAAATGATATCAAGGTTTCTAGAAGCATCTGATTTTGATTAACATTAAAAAAAATTATCACATTTGTGATTTAGAAAATTACAATACACAATTCAAGTTATTACTATGGATTACATATATGCACATGGGCACACAATTTAAATATACAATTAATATATTTCAATTGATATTCAATTATGACAAAAAATGATTAAATTTTACATATAAGTGCTATTTGACAAGCTTTGATATATTTTAATGTGATACAATACAATTATTAAAAATTATTTTCCCAATTATACTTTGTTGAAAATACATAAACTTCATTCCTTATGTTGTAGTAAGTTCTAATCTTTATCGATTAGTAAAAAAAAAAAAAAAACATATATGTTTTTAATCAAGTTACAGCTAGATAAAAGTTTTTAAAATTAAATTTAAAATATCTTTTTTTCTTTCATAGTTTAAAACACAATGACCAATGAATTATTATTGAGTCTTGATTATAATTCAAGCAGTACCATTTGCATTTCAAGTTATATTTTTTAATGTTATTTTTAAAAGAACTACTAAAAACAATTTCTGTAAAAACCTATGTATCAAATTGTCTTTGGATTGATCCTTTCTTTTAGATATTTGACTCAAGCATTTTATTACTTGTTTTATTTTAAATTATAGATTGTAATGTCATTTTAAACCAAAGAAATTTTTTAAAATTTCATTATTATATATAACACTATCATAGGTTGCTTTTAACTAATTATAATGTCTTTAAATTAAATATTAGAAATTTAAAAATGCCTTTTAAATGAATTATTTTAAAAGAACTCACCATCTATATATATGTCTATCTGTGCTTCTCTCTATATATCTGAAATTGCATATGTACAATTAATTCTTCACCCATTGATGGTTTGTCTGGGGCTAGCTGGTTTTTGGTCCACATTAAGAGGAGTATAGTTCAAGTAATTTGGTCTGCAATGATATCTATTCTGCTCACATGACAATGGCAAAAAATTCCATAAGCCAACCTAGTATGACTATACATAATGTATGGAAACCAGTAATCAACTTTTCTCTTAGGAAAAAGTGGAGAAATCAGGAGGAACATCATAGATAAGTATATGAAATTACTACATATTGTTGCCTTTGGCAGGGTGGCTCAGTTGGTTAGAGCATTACCTTAAAATTCAATAATCAACAATCTAAGGGACCAGGTTCGAATTCCATGCTAGTACTGTTACTAGTCAGGCCAGGAACACCTGAAGAAGAGAGGATAAAAATATCTCTCGAAATGTTGTGCATATACTAACTTGTTTGCTGTGATATTACTAACAGTTGGTGCATATACTAACCTGTTTGCTGTGATATTACTAACAGTTGGTGCATATATTAACCTGTTTGGGGTGATATTACTAACAGTTGAATTTATGTGGAATATTTAAATAAAATTAAAATTTTCTAAAGACATTCAACATGCATATTAGATGATGGAAATAGTCCAATATAAACATACAGCTAGAACACCATCATCACAAACCTTCAGAAAAACACTAAGTATTCGCTATGGACCCAATACTATATCAAACTTTAGACATTATGAAAAACTATGTCTAAAGCTGGGAAAAGTAGAAAATCATTTAACTTTCTTATGTAAATGTAAACTGAAGAGGTAATTCCTAAATGTTTGCAACTAAAACCTCCAATTCACTCTCAGAGAGCTTAGAAAATTACTCAGAGAGCAAGTGAGGCTCTTTTAAGAGAAAGAATAAATGCTCAAAGGTTTTCTAAGTATCAAACAATGCATTCAATTAATAATGTAGAATATCTTCTAAAAAATAAACTTACTAAGGATGACTACATGAGAGTTTCTCAAGCAGTAAGAAAATCATATTCTACATTACATGGAAAAATAAAAGAATGTCAAAAGAAGAAACTTGCTAACCTACATGGGCATATGAAAAATCATAATGTACCAAACAATCTATCTATATATCTATCTATCTATCTATCTATCTATCTATCTATCTATCTATCTATCTATCTATCTATCTATCTATCTATCTATCTATCTATCTATCTATCTATCTATCTATCTATCTATCTATCTATCTATCTATCTATCTATCTATCTATCTATCTATCTATCTATCTATCTATCTACCTATCTATCTATCTATCTATCTATCTATCTATCTATCTATCTATCTATCTATCTATCTATCTATCTATCTATCTATCTATCTATCTATCTATCTATCTATCTATCTATCTATCTATCTATCTATATATCTATCTATCTATCTATCTATCTATCTATCTATCTATCTATCTATCTATCTATCTATCTATCTATCTATCTATCTATCTATCTATCTATCTATCTATCTATCTATCTATCTATCTATCTATCTATATATCTATCTATCTATCTATCTATCTATCTATCAAAAAATTCACATTCTTATATGCTTCGTTAACATCTGCAATTTAAATATCCTTGACAAATCCTGTAATTTGTTGTCATCAATATAAGGAGATGGGCTATATTTTGTTATCTTTTCAAAATGAACAAAATATTTAATTTAATTATTTAATATCTTAAAAAATTTACAGTTAAAATTTATCTTAATATACTTTACAATCTGCTAAAGTGTTAATAAAAACTAGTGTTTTGGTTTTACAATTTTCAAATATTAAATATTCAAAATATTTTTTTACTTTAGATGTTTTTTGTTATTATTCTTATTTTTTATTACTTTAAGGAAAAAAAAAATATTATGCAGCAGAAGTCATATATTTTACGAGTTTATTAAGTTTAGAAATATTATTATGAATTGAATATACGTGCATGAGCAGGGAAATTGAGGGAAATTAAATAAATGATTGCCCTATAATATGTAATAGTAAAATATTAATATTTAATCAAGTTTAAAATGATTAGTAAATAATTAGTAATATTTATTCTACTTAATATCAAAATGAGTATATTTATAATGTCTCACTTAAAAATGAAAATTTCTTTATGATTTTTAGATAAATATTAATATTTACTGGTCAAGGCATTTGATTTAGCTAATAAGACAGATCTCTAACATTGTTTGAAATTAGTTACATTTATTTATATTATGCAGCAGAAGTGTTATTATTATAAGTGGAGAATGTGAGGCCCTTGAAATAAGAATTGATATTAAAGAAGAACGTGTATTTGATCCAACAATGTTTTCAATTTTTATAAGTGGTTTTTGGAATTGTTTATAGAAGGCTTAATCAGATAGAGATCAAGATACATACAGGTTTGATGATGAAATTTTTAATTTAAATCGGTTAAAAGCAAAAATAAGAACTTCATTTTCTTCGATTCTGAATTTACAGAATGCCATGATTGTGTTATTTTTGCCAGTTCATCATAAGACGATTTTCAGAACTTTGTTAATATTTTGAATGCAACTTATTAAAAGATCTCGATTTATTAAATAATGAGCAAAACACTCAAGTTCTTTATCAGTCAGTGATAAAAAAAAAATTCTTTGCAACTTTCATCTTGAATAGTTAACGACTTGAGAATAATGAACCAGTTTAAATATCTGGTAGTTTTATATGTAGAAAGATAAACTAAAATGTTAGTCTCGACACAGATTCCAATGGGCTGCTGCTGTTTTTAACAAATTAGGAGTAAAGTATTTTATCATAGGAAAATATCTATTGTAATTAAATTATCTTATATAGAAATGTTATTTTAATTTATTGTATGGATGTGAAACCTGGACACCCAATTGGTGCAATGTAATGGCATTAAAAAGTTTTATTTAAGGATGCTTGTAAAACTTTAAAAATATAATCACACGATCATAAAACTAATCAATATGTTCTTCAGCTTACTGGATGTGATATTATTATGTCTTCTAGTGTAAAATTGCACATCCATTGGATTGGACATGTTAAATGAATAAACAATAGACTTCCCAAAAAGTGTTTATGGCAATCTAGAGCATGGGTTTCATAAGAGAGAGAGATTCTCCCTATGTTATAAGGATTATCTCAAAAATTTTCTAAAGAAGAGCAATATCAGTTATTTCTATTGGAAAATATGAAAGAGAAAAAAATAAATTGGAGAGCTAAAATTCAACATGGTGCTGAAATATTTCAGAAAAATAGTTTTCCACTCAGGGAACAAAAAGACAATATTGTATAATTTCAAGTAAATAGAAAAATGGACAATGTGTTATATATGTGGATGGATTTGTAGTTCATAGATTGGTTTGTATAAGTATAGTCATTGCAAAATTCATTTCTAGAATAGTTTTTTCACACTCTTTTTTCTTTCTTTTTTTTAAAAATTGGAATGACCATACTCATTTTTGAGTATTTTTTTAATTTTTTTTATATATTTTTATTATTATTGTTGTTGTTGTTGTTGTTGTTGTTGTTGTTGTTATTATTATTATTATTATTATTATTATTATTATTATTATTATTATTATTATTATTATTATTATTATTATTATTATTATTATTATTATTATTATTATTATTATTATTATTATTATTATTATTATTATTATTATTATTATTATTATTATTATTATTATTATTATTATTATTATTATTATTATTATTATTATTATGTTTCAAAGCAAAACTTTATTGAGTCTAAAAAGTTACAGAGTCACATATAGTACTATATTGGTTTGTTACAAATTAAAACAAATTACAACAAAATTTCAGTATGTAAGTCTTTATCAATTCTGCATACTTTCTTTCTTGTTTTTAAATTTGGTCTTCTATTTAGTTCAGTTTATGCTTGCATCTCTTTGAAGTTGGAAAAAAAGCTGATGTTGAAAATGTCATCATCTATCATATTAGACTTTATATTTTATAGACTGGATCTTTGTTTCAAGTGTGACCATGTGGCTGCAAACACATCTGGTTGAGCTAGGATGCTGTCTCTTTTTCTGAACAGTTCTAGTTTTATTGAATATGTTGCTGGGTGGCGTTGAGGGTTATTAGCAAGTGCGAAAGTGCATCTGGTACACCAGTGGGCATAAAGGCTATATGTTGCTGCATGAATAGCAGGGATGTTGCCTTTTTTAAATGTATTTATTATTTCATCAATTGAAATAATAGCCTTTCTGTATGTGGTAAACATTGTGTGACGTATTGTTTCTAGTGCACTGCAGGAATGAAGAAAATGATCTTGTGTCTCTTCTTCTCTATGACATAGCCCACACATGGGGTCTATATTTGTGTAGAATCTACGAAATCTGAGGAAATGTGTTGTGGGTAGAGCATTAAGATTAAGCTTAAGTAAAAAATCAAATAATTTTGGTTCTAATGACCATTTTCTGAATTGTTGCAGTAGTTGCCTATTGTCTATCTCAAGAACTGATGGATGTAGATTAGGTGTCTGGTTTGGGTTTAGTATATTATAAATGTCCCAGTATGTATACTTGTTGTCATTATTGAGTGCTATTTTGTTGTATATTGGCTTGAGTTCTTCAATCAGTGTGGATAGATATCCATATGAAGGGGGTGGTCTGTCTGGGGGTATTATACTAATTACACACTCCAGGTCTAGAAATCTTTTTATGGTTGCTGTTATTAGATTTACTGATTTCTGTGTGTAAAAAAACATTGATTGTATGGAGTCCAAGTCCATTGCTATGTGGTGGTCTGCTCAGATTTTTTAAAGAGATTGCCACTGTCTTTCTCTTTTATATTAGTCTGTTACAGATTGATGAGATTTTGGATATGAATGTTTTTGCAAATTTGATTATAGGTGTGTAGTAGGTAATTTTTGTAATTATAAGTTGATTAAATAGTACTACCTTTGTGTATATTGACAGGTATGACTTTTCAAGTGAGGTTGTGATTTTTTCAGCATCTTTTTTTAAATTTATTTTGAATTTTTTGCCTCATTCCGTTGGTTCCAAGGTAGAATGGGGAACCAAGGAAAGCAGATGGTTTACCATTAAACATCTCTGTACAGTGCTTGCCTGCAGAAGTTTTATTTGTGTTAATTTTTAAATTAAAATTTGAGGTATAATTCTTGATTATCTCTTGTAATATGGGGAGGTTCTTTTTAGAGGGGAGGAAAATGGTTACATCATCAATATAGGCTATGCTTGATATATTTAAAGCAGTGTTTGGGATTTGAATGCCTTTTATTTTTTTCGGTATCTCTATTAATAGAGGATTTATATATATTGTAAAGAGCAAGGCACCAAGGGGGGATCCTTGTGGGATGGATTGACTCGGTCTGAAGGTTGGTGAATTTTTCCCATTCAATGTGATGTGAATTTCATGGCTGAGTAGCAGATTGGCTATTATATATAGTAGGGATGGAGGTATTGTTGTTTTTTTCAGCACATATAATAATTTGGCTATAGGCACTGAGTCAAATGCTGCCTCAATGTCTAGTTGAACTATAATTGGTGCATATTTCTTTTTTTTTTTTACTACTTCGATTATTGTTTTGTACATTAAGGCACCCTGGCCAATGGATGATCCTTTTTTGGCATATTGTGCTGATGATAACACAGGGAGTATATGTTGTTCTATTTTCTCCTTTATTACTCTTTCAAGAATTTTTATTCCTAAAGGTCCCATTGAAATTGGTCGTAGATTAGATAAAGATAATATTGCTGTTGGTTTTTTGTTAAATGGAACCATTGCAATTGGGTATAGACTTTGTATGTTGTAAATTTTTTGGGATATGTAATTGGCTAAATCACACAGGTATTTGGTTGTGAAGTGACTAAGATGTTTGAGCACAAATTTTGGAATTCCTTGTGGTCCTGGGTGACATGTGTTTGTTATTGTTGCAAGTTGAAATACAATGTCAGTTGTTTTTATTGGTGTGTCTGTTTCAGGATCTCCAAATATGTCTTCATTTGGTATGTACACTCTTTGCTTTTGCAGTTTTTTTTAAAGTGGTGATATATTGGGTTTATCATGTTGTGTCCAGCTGTTATAGAGCCATCTATTTCAAGTGCCATAGGCACCCTGACTGTGGATGGGTATCCCAGTGCCCACTGTATGTTTGCTCTGGTCCAAGTATGTTGTTGGGTAAGGTATATTTTTTCTTTTTTATTGCTACATATTGCTTTAGTGTGTTGCATGTATTGTTGTACATTTCTGTAAGTTTTTTTATTTGTGTTTGATTATCTGTAGTTGGTCTGGAAATGGTTATTCTTTTATGTAGTTCATCTGCCAAAGCTAATAATCTGGTGGGGGGGTTGAATTGCAGGTAATATGATTGATGTTGAAAGAAAGTATATTGGTGAATGCTATATACTTTTGTACTGGATCGAGTGACATGTTTTGAAGTTTTTGGAGCATTATATATGTTTCTGAATATAGGAATTCAGTTGTTTGTGCTGAAAGAAGTATTCACATAGTCTTTTGAAGGGCTATTGTTGTATTCTGTATTTTTGTTAGGTCGAGGGTGATGAACTGGGCAGCATGATCTGAGATTATAGATGGACAGAGTTCAAGATTAAAATAATGATGTAACATTAGTGAGTAGAACCGCAAATCAATAAGTGACTTATATCTATTGTTATTAAAAGATATTGAGTTTAATGGGAGAAAACCTTCAGCACTCATAAGTGGGATTGTTATTTGATGGATCCATTTGGTGACAAAAGTTTGGTAGGTCATGTTGAAATCTCCCAGGAGTATTATGGGATTTGGTGTTGCTGTAAGCATTGAATTTATTTTTGCTATTATTCTGGAGATGATGACAGGGCCTGGTGGTATATAGACAAATACTAGGTTAAGTGTGATATTTTTATGATGGAGTGTTATTATGATAAGATTAGAGTCAATATATATAATTTTAAAAGAATCAAAAGGGCAGTTGTGGGATATAATTATACCTGTGCCACCTGATGGTGATGATGATTGCCTTGAGCAGGCACAAAACCCTTGGCTGACTAAATATTTTGAAGGATCAATTTGAGAGCCACTGTATATTTTTGTTTCCAATAGCCCCAGTATGTGTGGTTGTGTTGTATGTAACCATTTTTTGAGTTCAAAGAGTTTTTTGATGGCATTTAAGCCTCTAATGTTTAGAGATCCAATTTTTATCTTCATGTTACAGGATAATTTTATAACAGGGTATTGATTTTTTATTGATTTTTTAATTCTAAATTTTTGTTTATATTGCAGTAGATGGATGCTGATACATATTTAAGACTTGGTAGGGTTTATTATCAGTTTTTCTTTCATTTAATATTGGTTCAGACTGTATACAGGCAATTTGTGATGAAACTGAACAGTTGTCCATTTGTTGTTGGCTTAAATCCATTTCTATTTCATCATTTTCTAAGTTGTATATGTCTGATGAGTTGTGCTTTTGGTCTGTTTTTTTGCCTTTTTGGATTCATGGTTTTTAGGTGGTCTACCTGGCTTTCTTTTTCCCTCTGGTGTATTCTCTTGAATGGGTGGAAGAGGGGGTTCTATTGCATCCATTATGTTTGATGCAGTTTTGTTTATTATGGTGGTTTGTTTTATTATTGGTGTACGTATATTATCTTGATTTATATTTTTATTATATAGCTGTGTGTGTTTATTTTTTGTTTGCTGATTTTTACTTGGTACACATTTTGTTTTATTGAGTTGCTGATCCTGTGATGTAATTACTGCATTTTGTGCTGTGGTTTCTTGAGAGTTATTTTCGTTTGAATCTTGGGTGTCTAGGCTAGTTTTTGTGTTATTATTTTTTTGGTTAGTTTTTGGGATTGGCAATTCTGCTCCATTATCATTTTTGTTTGTGGGTGTTTGAACCTGTATTTTTCCGGTTTCTATTATTGGGTTGTCAATTGATGTAGTGTTAATAGAATTTTTTTTTCATCATCAGTGGGTTGTTCTGGGGAGAGGATTTTGTTTTGTTCACAGTGATTGCCTTTTGTGTTATCGCACTGAGTTGCTAGGTGGCCTCTCTGTCTACAGCCAAAACAATGTGGTTTTAAACCTCTTATGTGAAGAGAGAGTGTTGCTTCTTGGTGGTTTTAAACCTCTTATGTGAAGAGAGAGTGTTGCTTCTTGATCTGTAATTTGTGTTGGGATCATGGCAGCATCTATGTTTTTATGGAGTTTTATTTTAAATTCAAAACGATTACTACATATCGCTATAGGTGTGTCTTTTAAATAAATTGGCTGTAGGGCAATTACTTTTCCAAACGGGTTTATCATTTTTTGAAAATCTTGTAAGTTGTATTTAAGATAAGTATTTTTAAGCACTCCAGTAATAATATTTTTCCGGTTTTCATCTATAATTATGAGTGCGTAATTATCGAGTGCTAAAATAGTGGATTGAAAATGTTTTTTTTTGCTGCTGAGTATAAAAATCAATGGTTATATATCGCAAATTTGGATGGTCTGCGATACAAGAGATTGTTTCCCATAGTTCATTTTGCATAATTGCTTCATATAATAACGCTTTTTGGAAACGATACAATGAGCATTGATTATCTGTTACTGCGAGTACTAGCGATGTTGGCAAAAAAAACCTGTGAAAAGTTTTAAATAACATGCGAGGCACCATATCATTGAAACGGTCTGTCACATTTTCAAGCGTTTCTTTTGTCCAGATTGCGGCTGGGGGTTGACGTTCCTCTTGAGTATGTAGATCTAGATTTTTAATATTGTTTGTATTTGTTCTTCGGAAACGCGGTATTTGGGTTGGTGCTGTAATATTGCTGTTGCTTTTAAGTATTTTTGCATATGAAATAGGTGATGTTGAAACTAACGATGTTGTTAATTTCGTATTGGTGCTTAACTCGATCACGCTTGACTGGGCAGTAGCCATGATTTATTATTCTGACTCAAGTCAGTTTTTTTTTTAAAAAAAGATATGAATACACACCAATATTTTCTTTAAAAATACTCTATTAATCTATTATATGATTTGATTTGTTCTGTACTATGTTTGTTTTATGACTAACAAGTTGAAACAAAAGAAAAATATAAATACTTACATCGGAGAGCTTAAAGATTGCTTCTTACCTCAGCAGAGATTTGCTGTGGTATCTATTATTATTATTATTATTATTATTATTATTATTATTATTATTATTATTATTATTATTATTATTATTATTATTATTATTATTATTATTATTATTATTATTATTATTATTATTATTATTATTATTATTATTATTATTATTATTATTATTATTATTATTATTATTATTATTATTATTAATTATTATTATTATTATTATTATGTTTCAAAGCAAAACTTTATTGAGTCTAAAAAGTTACAGAGTCACATCTAGTACTGTATTGATTTGTTACAAATGCAAAACAAATTACAACAACTTTCAGTATATAAGTCTTTATCATTTCTGCATACTTTCTTTCTTGTTTTTAAATTTGGTCTTCTATTTAGTTCAGTTTATGCTTGCATCTCTTTGAAGTTTGAAGAAATGCTGATGTTGGAAATGTCATCATCTATCATATTGGACTTTATATTTTATAGACTGGATCTTTGTTTCAAGTGTGACCATGTGGCTGCAAACACATCTGGTTGAGCTAGGATGCTGTCTCTTTTTCTGAACCGTTCTAGTTTTATTGAATATGTTGCTGGGTGGCGTTGAGGGTTATTAGCAAGTGCGAAAGTGCATCTGGTACACCAGTAGGCATAAAGGCTGTATGTTGCTGCATGAATAGCAGGGATGTTGCCTTTTTTAAATGTATTTATTATTTCATCAATTGAAATGATAGCCTTTCTGTATGTGGTAAACATTATGTGACATATTGTTTCTACGGCACTGCAGGAATGAAGAAAATGATATTGTGTCTTTTCTTCTGTATGTAATAGCCCACACATGGGGTCTATATTTGTATAGAATCTACGAAATCTAAGGAAATGGGTTGTGGGTAGAGCATTAAGATTAAGCTTAAGTAGAAAATCAAATAATTTTGGTTCTAATGACTATTTTCTGAATTGTTGCAGTAGTTGCCTGTTGTCTATCCCAAAAACTGATGGATGTAGATTAGGTGTCTGGTTTGGGTATAGTATATTATAAATGTCCCAGTATGTATACTTGTCATTATTGAGTGCTATTTTGTTGTATATTGGCTTGAGTTCTTCAATCAGTGTGGATAGATATCCATATGAAGGGGGTGGTCTCTCTGTGGGTATTATACTGATTACACATTCAAGGTCTGGAAATCTTTTTATGGTTGCTGTTATTATATTTACTGATTTCTGGGTGTAAAAAACATTGATTGTATGGAGTCCAAGTCCATTGCTACATGGTGGTATGCTCAGACTTTTTAAAGAGATTGCCACTGTCTTTCTCTTCCATATTAGTTTGTTACAGATTGATGAGATTTTAGATATGAATGTTTTTGCAAATTTGATTATAGGTGTGTAGTAGGTAATTTTTGTAATTATAAGTTGATTAAATAGTGCTACCTTTGCCTATATTGACAGATATGACTTTTCAAGTGAGGCTGCGATTTTTTCAGCATCTTTTTTTAATTTATTTTGAATTTTTTGCCTCATTCCATTGGTTCCAAGGTAAAATGGGAAACCAAGGAAAGCAGATGGTTTACCATTAAACATCTCTGTACAGTGCTTGCCTGTGTATATTGACCATGCAGCAGTTTTATTTGTGTTAATTTTTAAATTAAAATTTGAGGTATAATTCTTGATTATCTCTTGTAATATGGGGAGGTTCTTTTTAGAGGGGAGGAAAACAGTTACATCATCCATATAGGCTATGCATGATATATTTAAAGCAGTGTTTGGGATTTGAATGCCTTTTATTTTTTTCTGAATCTCTATTAATAGAGGATTTATATATATTGTAAAGAGCAAGGCACTGATGGGGGATCCTTGTGGGATGGATTGACTTGGTCTTATCATTATTATTATTATTATTATTATTATTATTATTATTATTATTATTATTATTATTATTATTATTATTATTATTATTATTATTATTATTATTATTATTATTATTATTATTATTATTATTATTATTATTATTATTATTATTGTTGTTATTATTGTTGTTGTTGTTATTATTATTATTACTACTACTACTACTACTATGACTACTATTACTACTACCACTACTACTACTACTACTACTACTACTACTACTACTACTACTACTATTATTATTATTATGATGATGATGATGCCAGAAGTACCCAGCCTTTGCAAAGGCTGCCAGTTCGATATGTTTAATTTGATATCATTACTTCCTTCGCATTAAATTTTTCCTAATAAAAATTACATATTGTTAAATATAATCTGATTTTAATTCATTGCTTAAATAATTTTTTTTAAAAAGTTAATGTAAATATGTTTTTTTTATTAAACATTGTTGAGTCTGTTATTCATCTGAATTATACTAGCATATTGACAGACCATGAAAGCATTTTTAATAAAGCTAATTTTTAAATTTTAAATATACCTGCTATATTTGAAGCATTATGGTATGATGATATATTTACAGGAGTGCCCTCTTTTTTTTTTTGATTTTTCGACAGCTTCACAGACAAACATAATAGTTTTTTTTTAACTTCATTAATAGTTACCATTATTAAATATAATATTTCTAATTTTTTTTTAAATTGATTACTTTAAGATTTAATGTAAGTACATATTTTTATTATTATGAAAGATTGCTAAGTATGTCATTCATTTGAACTATATTAGGGGATTGGTAGACTATGAAAGCACAAAATGCCTTAACTCTGAATTACAAATTGGTATTCATGTCTGTTTCTGCAGTTGGATGGCAACCATTAAATATACAAATAGTAGTTGAGCCAGCTCACTTGGTGCCAGTGATACCAGGTACACTAACAGGGGCCACCAAACAAATTGGTTAAACCCAGTTGAATACCCAAATAGTGACCATCCCATGCCATTTGTGAATTTTTATAGTGTTATTTCCTCTGGACTTTTAGTCTGCCATTTTTGTAATCAAGCATATTATAACTGTGATAAGTGTACTTATACACAACTATAAAGAGCTTGTTATTTCTATAAATTAATTATGACTTAAAGCTAGAACTTATGGCATTCTCATATTCATAGTACAATGATCTATAATCATGTAAATTAAACAAAAGGTTTTAAATAAATGTAAGAACTTTCCCTGTTACTTATTCTGTTTGATATATGAATTTGACAGCATTATAATAGCAGAACAAATATTAATTTTTTTAATTGAAAAATATGCCTTGTTGTGAATTTTACATGTGACAGAAGACAAACATTTTATACATTCACCAATCAAACGACCAAGAAAATAGGGATTTTATATATAACATTAAAATAATAATAATAACAGAACCTATTATATCAATATGTTTTAAACTATTTTCAGAGATTAAAATATATATTTGCAATTTAATGCAGGATATAGTGGCAAAATCAGAGTTCAAAATTTCAGAATAGATTCTCAGATGATTATTGTGAAAAAAAAAACTGAATACAATTATTAAGTACTCAATCGACCACTAGGGTGCGCTAGAATCTTATGATATCAGATTTCTTTGAGTACTTTTTGTTTTAAACTTAAAATAACATTAGCAACAAAATATCATGAAATGAGATAAGTCATAATTTTTTTTTAAAATTGGATTTTTCTGTTTTCATAAGTTTGATAAATACTGATTTAATGGGTTTCATTCTACTCTTTGCTTCTTTCTACTTAAGAATATATCAATTCCCTATAAATAATTCTTTTTTTTTCTTACAGTGTGGAATAAGATGGCAATTACATTGGGTATCAAATTGATGATATTCTGTATTTTTATAAATGAAATTCAGAGTTATTTTGACTCTGAAGAAGATACGAGCGAGTTAACTGATAGAATGCCATACAGAGATGATCCTCAACTTTTCAAACGTGAAGCAAAATATGACAAGAAGAGACCAATAAATGTTGAAGATAATGATAATTACTGAGAGCAGTTTGAAGCTAATTTGCAAGTTTTTAAAAACATACAATATATAATTTGTAATTGCTTTTTGGAATTCAAATAAACCATTTTAAATATAACAATTATTTTAATTTATATTTTATAGTTTTTAAACTGATATAAATTAATTTTTTTCCCCATGATGGCTGCTGGAGAAGCCTTTGATCTGCAGTGATTTTATTAAAGCAAATCACTTGAATTAATCCTATAATTTACAATACACCTGCATATAAATGGTATTAGATATGGCTGTCACATCATAAGCAATCTATAGTTATTATTTATTTATTTATATGTTGTTATACTAAATAGTGTCAAATTAATTGCACAATGTTGTTTGATTATATATATATATATATATATATCATGAAACATATATATATATATATATATATGTTTCATGAGGTCCTCTCATAGTCACCTAGATAACCATCCAATATTTGTTAATATAAGGTTATCTAAAATAAGAATAAAAACATACTGAAATCTCTCACCAGCCATCAATTGGAAAATCAGATGAGTAATGCTTCCAATTTTATTATTTTACAAGGAAGGAATAATTGAAAAAAAAAGTTTCTTCTGCAGCGGCCTAATTAAAAGCTGTTTTAATATTATCTTATAAATAAGATAATTTATCTATACTTTAAGCTATGCTAATTTAATGTGTATAGTTATTAGCTTATATTTTATTATTAAAACAAAATTATTAAAAGTGAGATTCTATCTCCATATAAAGGATTATTAGCTCAATAATTATTACTGCCAAATTTTTATATAGCTGGTATATTAATTTCACTCAGAATTTCAATCAGGGCAATTTTATAAATGTAAAATGTATAAAGAATATGTGATTTTTTTTATCCATGCTAAACATTTAAAATGCTATTTATTCAAATTCTGTTGAAGAATGATTTGCTTTACTTAATTATTTTACACACACACACACACACATATATATATATATATTAAAACCAGACAACACTTAGCCAATCCCAATATCAATAACAATCTCTTATTCTTCTCCTTCACTTTCTTTGTATATCTTCATATAATTATATATATTGCTTATGACACTCTATTCATATACACATTAATGCAACAAATTTTCTTAAAAACTTCTTTATTTTTTTATGGTTTTGACTGTCCGGCAGTCTTCATCAGAGCTCGATCAGATCGAGCTCTGATGAAGACTGCTGGACAGTTGAAACTGTAAGAAAATAAAGAAGTTTTTAAAAAAATTTGTTGCATTAACGTGTATATGAATAGAGTGTCATAAGCAATATCAATAACAATCAACTTTTTCAAACTATTGTTAAGGAAACTTCCTTTTCACAATAAAAATGCATATATATATAACTATTAAATGGCTGTATTTTTAAATAATATAATAATTCAAATAAGCCTATTTAACACAATATCCAAATTTTAATAAATATATTTCTTACTGGAAGTACTTTCGATTGTAATACTGAAAATTTTTATCAACCATCAATTAGTACAAATTTACACAAAATAAATTTTTTTATATTACCATATTATTCAATTGATTCAATTTTCCCACAATTCTGTTAGTTTTATATTAGCCAATTGTCTATTTATTAAACCCTTTCTCTTTCTTGATATTACAATTGCTTCCTTAATTTTTAGTTTTTCATTACATCGTTCAATTTGAATAATTTTCACATCTCTATTATCAAATTTAAAACCATAGTTACATGTTTTATTATGATAAAAAATACTTGATGGAATATTTATATATATTGAAGTTTCATTTCTTTTCTGTATACGTTTGTACAATATCCTATGATCATTATATCATTTTTGTAATGTACACTTTGATTCACCTATATATTTCATTCCACAACCACATATCAACATACACACACACAACATATATATATATATATATATTAGAAAAGAGGGTTTAATGAAAAGACAATTAGCTAATATAAGAACAACAGAATTGTGGGGAATTTGAATGAATTGAATGATGGGTAATATACAATTGTTTATTTTGTGTAAATTTGTATTAATTGATAGTTGATAAAGATTGTCCGTATTACAATCAAAATTACTTCCAGTAAGGAATATTTTTATTAAAATTTGGATACTGTGTTAAATAGATTTATTTGATATATATATATATAATACCAACTGACTAATTAAGACCCAACCTGCTAATTTGCAATCAACCTACTTCGAACAACAAACAACAAAAAACGACTAACTACTATTTACTTCTCTTAAGATTTACTGCCTTCAAAACTCTTTATGCTATAAAACTTACTATTTAAAAAACTACTACTTAAAAACTTACGGGAAATAACAAACACTAAAGCATCGACAAATAAAAATATTAATTAATATTTTATTATATTTTGTCCTCCTAAATTTCCCTTTCTGAAAAATGGTTGGTTTTCAGGCAAAATGTCAACTGTTATCAATAACAAACTATTAATAACATTCAACACTCGTCTACCAAATATATACTGATCAAATAAACACTTTATTATTATTTTTTAAAGAAGAAAGAAAATCCCTTAGGCGCCAGCTAATTACATTTTAGAATTAGCATGTCCATCTGATCAGCATAATCTGGTGCCTGAATCGTCCTGCTAGCTCAGTCATTCCATCCACCCACTAACAAACAAACAAAAGGTATCTTAATGCCAGCCTGTTCTAAACTGCTATTATTTTCCAAAACTAAAATAATTTTCCTCGAACCATTCTAAATAATACTTCGCTCCTTTAAAACTAATAATAACAACATTATATTGAATGCTAAACATTTATCGATTTAACTTGGCGAATCTTTTCTAAAATACTATTATTAATGATTGGATTTTTTCCCCTCCTACTCTTATTAAGAAAATAAATATTGATACCGCACGTATCAGGAATAAACATAAATATTTTTTAAGAAAAAATAATTTAAATGTTTTACTTTATTTTAAAATAAATGCTTCGTTTTATCTTATAATGAAACACACATACACTTTTTTTTAAAGATTAAAATAAGCATTTTAATATATTACTTGAGCAAATAAATTATACACATTACATCATATTTTATTCTTATTATTTTTTAAGTTTAAGTTTAAAATCAATCACACATACGTGCATGCCAAAAATATTATTTAATAGAAGCTGCTTTTATTTATTTTATTATTAATAGTTTTTAACAAGGCTGTAAACCTTAGCAATGAGCGTCTGAAAAAATCGTCACTAGGGACCTCTGTAGGTCTTTAAAACACATGCTTGCTTCAAAGACCTACAGAGGTCCCTAGTGACGATTTTTTCAGACGCTCATTGCTAAGGTTTACAGCCTTGTTAAAAACTATTACTGAAATAATAGTGAGTGTTTAATAAAATTTATAATTACAACTTTATTTTATTATTGCAAAATATTATCTTTTGAATTTTTAAAGTTTATTTTCTTTTAAGTTTAATTCAGACAGTTCAAAAGTTCTTTCAATAAAGTCTATCTTTATTTTAAGAAGAAATCGGAAATATTTATATCAAAGTCAAATAATTACCTAGGTTTTGTATATGACATAAACAGTATAATGGAATTATTTCTTAAATCATCAACGTCCAGTTAAATTGATTCCTTTGTGCATCCTGTGACTTGTTATGATTTCCATGGCTGGTTTGGCATTCCCCACACTCTGCTGTCCATTTAGTTTATTTCAACATGATTACTTTCCGAACTAATTGCAGATCTTAAATGTGTAAAGAGCGGCTTCCGGTCAACTGCAAATATGTTGGTTTTTAACAGTGCAACATTTTGGAAATATTACTTCAAAATATTTCTATTAAAATAAAAAAGTCAGAACCCAGAATGAACAAAATTTGAGCTATTTATACTTTTTTAAACAATGGAAAACTTTATTTTTAGCAGCAGCACTCCTCTTGTGAAAATAAAATTAGCTTCTAACGTCTACTTTTTATTAAAAATTGCATACACACATGCACATATATTTATTTATTTATTATAAGATAAAACAAAATCTCTTTATTATTTTATTAAAAATTCATTTAAAAAATATTAAATCATTTATTTATTACATGATTTTTTCTTCTTTTAAACAAAAAAAAAATCTTTTATTTTAAACAGCTTGTTATTTTAAACAACTTATTATTTTAAATGGTGTTTACAGTTTATTTTATTCAATACAAAAATTCCCCCTCCCCCCTACTTTTTAGTTTTTACATTTTATTCTCTTAATATTAAACTTTTATATTTTTAAACATGAAATTCATAATAAATTAATTACATATCAATGTACTTTGGTACAATATATATATATAAAATCCTATTGTAAATAAGATTAAATTATATAGACTACAGAGATTCTTATGTGTTTTATCAAAATTTCTTCACTTATACCAATACAATATTTTAAACAAATTATTTAGTAATAACTGCTAGCTCTTAAAATATAGAAATATGAAATAATGATTTGGATACTAAATAATTTATATTTCTAAGATATTATTTATAACAGATATACTGGTTGATAGAGTAATCAATCCTCACTTAAATAGTATGTAAAAGTAGTAGTATTAGTAGTAGTAGTAGTAGTAGTAGTAGTAGTATTAGTAGTAGTAGTAGTAGTAGTAGTAGTAGTAGCAGTAGTAGTAGTAGTAGTAATAATAATAATAATAATAATAATAATAATAATAATAATAATAATAATAATAATAATAATAATAATAATAATAATAATAATAATAATAATAATAATAATAATAATAATAATAATAATAATAATAATAATAATAATAATAATAATAATAATAATAATAATAATAATAATTCAATTCAATTCTTTATTTATTTAATGTACATATCAACAGCATTTAGCCAATTATAGATTGCACAGTAATGTAATTATTAGATACAAATCTAAATAAGCATTAAAAAATAATAATAATAAAATAAATAATACCAATAAAATAGAAAAACAATAAAATGCACAAATAAATAAAAAGGCAATATATCAAATGAAATCAAGGATAATATTTTTTTATGAGGACTTTAGTGAATTGTTTAAAATCCAAATTAAAAACATCATCATTACCAAAATCTTTGTTATAAGTTCTAGGTAAACGAAATAAAGGGGAAAATCTTAATACATCAGATTTACAAATTTTCAGTTCAAAAACATTGTGAGTATGAGTGTTATAATTCTGTTTCTTAATACCTAAGTTAGAAAGCAAATTAGATACAGAAATATTCTGGGAGATGAATTTATGAAGAAGTTTGAGATCTCTTGTTTTTCGTCTCAGCAGTAAATCAACATAGTGTTCACTACCTAAACTATTTAATTTTGCAAATTTGTCAAAAACAGACTGAATTCTTATGATATCTGTCCTGTTATGAGGATTCCATATAATTGAACCATACTCCAATATGGGAAGAACTAAAGATATAAAAAGTTTAATCTTTGTAAATTTATTAAATGCTTTTCCATATCTGTAAATAGCTCCTACAATTTTAAGAGATTTATTCACCATAAAATTAATGTGATTATGAAAAGATCCATTATTGGAAAATATTATTCCTAGATCTCTTTGATGATCATTTGTTATAATTTTAGAGTCCCCAATATAGTAGGAAAACCTTAAGACTTCAGATTTTCTAGAGTAAGAGACAATGGAGCACTTATCCATATTTATATCTATATAATTATATTCACACCAATTCAAGAAATTATCTATATCACTTTGAAGTAAAAAACAGTCATTAATAGAATAAATATGCCTAAAAATTTTGCAATCATCTGCATAACATAGAAGATGTGAAAATTTAATGCATGTTTTTAGGTCATCAATGTATACATTAAATAATAAAGGTGCAAGAACACTGCCTTGAGGCACCCCAGTGAAGCAATAATATGGTAATGACAATTTACTATTAAACCTCACACAAGACATTCTATCCCTAAGAAAAGAGTCAAACCAATTAATTAATAATTTAGAAAAACCTAACCTACAAAGCTTCTGAAGAAGAATTTTATGATTAACTCTATCAAAAGCCTTGGACATATCAAAATAAACAACATCTAGCCTAGATTGATTCTCAATTGAATTTGAAATGTGATCAAAAATAGTTAGCAAATTTGTTTCAATGGACCTATTAGGCAAAAATCCATGCTGCTCTGGTGCCAAAACCTTAGAGACCTCCAAGATAATTTTATTATATAAACATCTTTCAAAAATTCGAGCAACAGTGTGTAGAATTGAAATAGGCCTATAGTCACTTACCAAATTTCTAGATCCTTTCTTAAAAATAGGAACAACTTTAGCAATTTTAAGTGATGTAGGAAAAGTACCATTTGCCAAAGAGCAATTAAAAATATGCAAAAGAGGAGAAGCAATGTATTCAGCACATCCTTTATAAATGAAAGCTGGAATATTGTCAAGGCCCACACTAGAATGTAATTTAAGCTGCCCAATAGCAAAAATAACATCAGATTCAATAAATGAATCAAATGTTATCCTTTCTTCAACTAGATCATTATTTTCAGTTAAATCAGTAAAAGAATTAGATTGTTTAAAAAGCTCTGAGAAATAATGAGAAAAATCATCAGCGACTAGATTAGAATTATTACCCTGTAATTTTTTTTTTTGTAATACCTAAATCCTTAACTAGAGACCAAAATTGCAAAGGATTGTCAGAAATATGACTTTCAGTATTTTGTATAAATTTTTGAAAATCTCTATGATATATAACCTTTGACAATCTTCTATAATTAATAAAATTGTTATAATAATTTAAGTTCTTAGTTTTCCAATATTTACGATGGTGAAATGATTTCCTTTTAATAATTTCTTTAAGAGAAACTGAAAACCAGAGAGGAAAATGGTTAGTTAAAAAATTTTTCTTAGGAATGTATTTGTCAATTAGTTCACTAAATGATTGTTCAAAAAACTTCATACAGAAATCTACATCAGATGAAGAATACAAATTTTCCCAGTTAAAATTAGATAATTGCAAACAAAGACCCAAATAATTTCCTTTTCTGTAGTTTCTTTTCATAGTTTTAAAGGGACAGAGTCTATTAAATTTAATATTAATATAAAATTCTAAGGGAGGATGATGCAAATCAATGGAAAAAGGAAGAGAAGAAGTAGTTAAACATTCAATTGTAGGAAAATTACTGAGAATATAATCCAATGTGTGATCATTAAAATTGGTGTATGGATTAAATTGTTTTAAATTCAACAAATTGCAAAACTGAATCATTCTCAATGCTTTAGGTGAAAAAGAGACAGAATCTATGATAGTAGTACCTGAATATAAATCTGGAATAATACTAATTATTTCCCCTTAATTATGTTTGTTTATACTATGCTTCCCTAAAACAAAATACCTAATTTAAATAATAATAATAATAATAGTAGTAGTAGTAGTAGTAGTAGTAGTAGTAGTAGTAGTAGTAGTAGTAGTAGTAGTAGTAGTAGTAGTAGTAGTAATAATAATAATAATAATAATAATAATAATAATAATAATAATAATAATAATAATAATAATAATAATAATAATAATAATAATAATAATAATAATAATAATAATAATAATAATAAAAATAATAATAATAATAATAATAATAATAATAATATAATAATAATAATAATAATAATAATAATAATAATAATAATAATAATAATAATAATAATAATAATAAATATAACATTTAAATAAATTTCTTATGGTATATTAGTATCAAATATTCGAATCTATTTTGGTACAGAACAATAGACATATATTTGTAACCAAAGAAAATGTATATATGTTTGTAATTATATTTTAATAAAAGATATAAATGAATATTTACCTTATTACAATTTAATTGATCTAATGAATGAATAAAAATCCAAATAAGTTAATTATATCTGCCTAAATTGATGAGGTTATAATTTGAAATAATAGTAATTATTTTCCCTTAAATATGTTTGTTTATACTATGCTTCCCTAAAACAAAATACCTGATCTAAATAATTATAATAAACACAAATAAATTCTAAAATTGAACTTAGTAATCCGTGATGGGCATTAATTGCTTGGCAAATATGTATTTCTCAAATGTTCTACATTTAATAAAATATCCCATGTTAACAAAACGCAAGAATATAAACTGTTGTTGAAAGATTTCCTTTTAGCAGATGGCATGGTTCTATATCAAGAGCTTCTGAGAATAATCATCCATTTATTCACTACTACACATACTGCATTTCTTTGGTATGTCAAATACACACACACACACACATATATATATATATATATATATATATTAAGCTATAACTTAAAAATATCTATGTAACTTTGTTGTTTTAATTCATTAATAAAAATAACTGTGTTTTATTCCCTATGTTGTATTATGGTCCTTAGATACATCAAACTGAAGATCTATCCATGATAAATAGAGTTGATAGGTGTAGAATAATCAGATGTATGAAGTTGTGATGTTATCATGATGTTATATGAAATTGAAAGATTAATATTTTATTATGAATAATCTTTTCATTTTACATACATATTTTAACATTATTAATTAATTTCCTTATTAAGATTAGACATTAATATTTCATATTAGATATTTGCATATATTTATTTGAAGCAAAATAGATATTTCTTAAGCATTTTGGTGAAATAAAATTAATTTAGAATGCAAGATCTAAAATGATTCGGTCGTTGCTAAGTCATAGAGTTTACATTTTTGTTTGCTTGAAAAATGAACATTAGACATTAACTCTTTTAAGCTTCCATAAAGTAAATTTTTTTTATCCACAGTTTTACCAATATATATACATATATATATATATACACACATTTTGCTCCTATGATAGAATAAAGTCTATTAAAAGTTAAAACTTTCTGCTACAGCAGATGAGTATATAAATAAGTAAATGTATTTTGAAAGAGAAGAATCAATTTGCCTTTATTTTGCTTCACAAACTGTTTTCATCATTCAGGTTTAATAATATCCTCTTGTTATTGTTAGGTCACTTACATTTTTTTTAAAGATTTTATCAAACAATTGTTATTGATGCTAAACACGATTTAAAGCATTAATAATATGTACACATAACAAATTAATGCACAAAAATTGTATAAATTTATAAATGTATAAATTGTATAAATGTATGGGTGTACCTATGAATATATATGTGTAGATGATGGTTATTAATTTCAGGATCAAGTAATGAACTATTTTTTTATATAAAAATAATTGAATAGTGTATGATGCAGTTTGAGGTTTTATAGGGGTCTACCCATATATATATATATATATTGAAGTGGATATGTTAATGGCAATTTTAATCAGTCATCAAAATCAAGCAGAGAAAGATTAAAAAGTAATCTAAAAAAAGTTAAATATAAAACATTAATTTAAATAGTAAAGAAGACTAAATTCAATATTTTTAATTCTAAATAAATTATAAATAGTTTGATTTTTTAAATCTAATTAAATCTGTTTTTGATAAAAATAGGATAATTAAGATTTATTATCAAAGGTTCAAGATTAAAGTTTTAATAAATTCTATTTTGGCATATTTGTTATTTAAAAAGCAAGTTAATTAATTAATTAGATTTAGATTAGTTGATATGAGAAAGTGATAAATAACCTAGACTTATTTTTCATTTTCATAAAAGGTAAAAAAACAAAATAATAACAGAAAGATGTTAGATCATAAAGTTAATAAAAACCAAAAGGGTTTGTGTTATTAATTCCCTCTACTTCCAGGTTCTAGGACATAACCTGTGTCATATTTCTGAATTTCTCTTTACAACTAAGATATGTTGGAAAAGAATTCATATTCCAGACATTGCAAAGCACCAGACAAACCTCAGTGCTAACTAAAATATGTGATGAAAAAAACAACAAATGATTAAGTAAAAACCACTAGGAACTCTTTCTCTCAGATTGTCCTTATTAGATTTAAAGTCACACCCTAAGAATTTCCTGTCATGCTTACTTGCCATTAATAATCTCTAGGAAAAATTTATAAGACCACCGTTTTTATTATATATGGTATTTTGCATAAGAAATATCAAATTGTTGAGAATATTTCAGAAATTTCAGAATTAAGAGTCAATTTTAATGAGTATTTAAAGAATATCTGGAAATTTAAGCAGCCAATCAGAGGCTATATAACCAAAAAGTAAATTATTTATTGATAATTTTTTTACACAGATTTTTGCTAAAAATTTACAACCCCCCCCTCAAGAATCAGTCATTTAAAGATTTTATTATGTATTATAGATACAATTTTTAAAAATTTTTACTATGTAGTTGCAAAATATTTTATATACTTATGATGATAACTTCATTATATTTATTGATATTATACAATAGGCTTTTTGTTATATATTTCTTTTGATATAGTCAAAATTCATGACAAAACTCAAGGAAAGATTTAATCAGATGGGTAAAACAATTCTGTTGCTAATAGTATTACATAATATGTTAATTGTGAGTGGAGAAAAAAACGAAATAATAAAAGAATAAAGAAAGAGTTTGAAATGTATTTCTGTAAGCAAAACTGATATGAATATAGTGCTTATTTTATATTTTACTAAACATTCAAATAAAAATTGTTTATTTTTATTAACAAGTATTCTTTTATAAGTAAAAAGAAATGAAAAGTGTTTAAATAAAATGAGCTTGATGACGGATACAAGATTTACCTTTATATGAGCATTAAAAATTAGCTAGGATTAAATAGCTTTCTTAATCAACAAAACAAAATTCATTTAACCTTAATGCGTGAATATGTACAGGTGAATGTAGGCTTATAAATACAGAATTCTGTTCATTCCGTACATGCCTTTGGAAGGGAAATATATAATTTAGACATGAACTAAATAGTTATGAGTTATTAATTTTGAAAAGTTATATTGATATTTGAAATATCTGAAATTGCTTATGACCCATTTTATTTAAGTGTAATACAATTCAAAAGAAAAAAGTGTTGAATAATCAGAATTGATTTTAATAACAATAATTTATACTTTATTGCCAAATATCATATAAAACTTTAAATTAGTCATATTTGAATGCTAACAGAATAATTTAAAGGAATAAAAACAAAGTTATATATATATGATAAACAAAAATGCAAGTTAAAAAACTTGCTAACGCTTGTATTTATGTCCACAGATGGCGTTTCTACCAAAAACGCCAATCAAGCGTATATTCTGTTTACATAAACGTCAGAGTAGCATTCACTATCTCTAACTATAATTCCACTTTCAGATCATGATTTCAAGCTATTTGCTATCGTCAGTGAAAGACAGGAATAAAGAAACTAGATCTAAATACAAACTCTGAGCGTTTATGAAACAATTTCTATTCAGCTTGCAAGCGTGAATTTTTAGACACGTAATGTCTTCAAACTCAGCATAGCAAACCAGATAGCTATATGGGTCTGATCTCAGTTCAGCATCACCACATAGTAGAAGCCTCTGCAATCTATATCATTGCAAGAAAGACCTCAAAGGTACATTTATGATAAACAAAAATGCAAGTTAAAAAACTTGCTAACGCTTGTATTTATGTCCACAGATGGCGTCCTACCAAAAACGCCAATCAAGCGTATGTTTTGTTTACATAAACGTCAGAGTAGTTAGTATTCACTATCTCTAACTATAATTCCACTTTCAGATCATGATTTCAAGCTATTTGCTATCGTCAGTGAAAGACAGGAATAAAGAAACTAGATCTAAATACAAACTCTGAGCGTTTATGAAACAATTTCTATTCAGCTTGCAAGCGTGAATTTTTTAGACACGTAATGTCTTCAAACTCAGCATAGCAAACCAGATAGCTATATGGGTCTGATCTCAGTTCAGCATCACCACATAGTAGAAGCCTCTGCAATCTATATCATTGCAAGAAAGACCTCAAAGGTACATTTATGATAAACAAAAATGCAAGTTAAAAAACTTGCTAACGCTTGTATTTATGTCCACAGATGGCGTCCTACCAAAAACACCAATCAAGCGTATGTTCTGTTTACATAAACGTCAGAGTAGTTAGTATTCACTATCTCTAACTATAATTCCACTTTCAGATCATGATTTCAAGCTATTTGCTATCGTCAGTGAAAGACAGGAATAAAGAAACTAGATCTAAATACAAACTCTGAGCGTTTATGAAACAATTTCTATTCAGCTTGCAAGCGTGAATTTTTTAGACACGTAATGTCTTCAAACTCAGCATAGCAAACCAGATAGCTATATGGGTCTGATCTCAGTTCAGCATCACCACATAGTAGAAGCCTCTGCAATCTATATCATTGCAAGAAAGACCTCAAAGGTACATTTATGATAAACAAAAATGCAAGTTAAAAAACTTGCTAACGCTTGTATTTATGTCCACAGATGGCGTTCTACCAAAAACACCAATCAAGCGTATGTTCTGTTTACATAAACGTCAGAGTAGTTAGTATTCACTATCTCTAACTATAATTCCACTTTCAGATCATGATTTCAAGCTATTTGCTATCGTCAGTGAAAGACAGGAATAAAGAAACTAGATCTAAATACAAACTCCTGAGCGTTTATGAAACAATTTCTATTCAGCTTGCAAGCGTGAATTTTTAGACACGTAATGTCTTCAAACTCAGCATAGCAAACCAGATAGCTATATGGGTCTGATCTCAGTTCAGCATCACCACATAGTAGAAGCCTCTGCAATCTATATCATTGCAAGAAAGACCTCAAAGGTACATTTATGATAAACAAAAATGCAAGTTAAAAAACTTGCTAACGCTTGTATTTATGTCCACAGATGGCGTTCTACCAAAAACGCCTATCAAGCGTATGTTTTGTTTACATAAACGTCAGAGTAGTTAGTATTCACTATCTCTAACTATAATTCCACTTTCAGATCATGATTTCAAGCTATTTGCTATCGTCAGTGAAAGACAGGAATAAAGAAACTAGATCTAAATACAAACTCTGAGCGTTTATGAAACAATTTCTATTCAGCTTGCAAGCGTGAATTTTTTAGACACGTAATGTCTTCAAACTCAGCATAGCAAACCAGATAGCTATATGGGTCTGATCTCAGTTCAGCATCACCACATAGTAGAAGCCTCTGCAATCTATATCATTGCAAGAAAGACCTCAAAGGTACATTTATGATAAACAAAAATGCAAGTTAAAAAACTTGCTAACGCTGTATTTATGTCCACAGATGGCGTCCTACCAAAAACGCCAATCAAGCGTATATTCTGTTTACATAAACGTCAGAGTAGTTAGTATTCACTATCTCTAACTATAATTCCACTTTCAGATCATGATTTCAAGCTATTTGCTATCGTCAGTGAAAGACAGGAATAAAGAAACTAGATCTAAATACAAACTCTGAGCGTTTATGAAACAATTTCTATTCAGCTTGCAAGCGTGAATTTTTAGACACGTAATGTCTTCAAACTCAGCATAGCAAACCAGATAGCTATATGGGTCTGATCTCAGTTCAGCATCACCACATAGTAGAAGCCTCTGCAATCTATATCATTGCAAGAAAGACCTCAAAGGTACATTTATGATAAACAAAAATGCAAGTTAAAAAACTTGCTAACGCTTGTATTTATGTCCACAGATGGCGTTTCTACCAAAAACGCCAATCAAGCGTATATTCTGTTTACATAAACGTCAGAGTAGCATTCACTATCTCTAACTATAATTCCACTTTCAGATCATGATTTCAAGCTATTTGCTTCTACTATGTGGTGATGCTGAACTGAGATCAGACCCATATAGCTATCTGGTTTGCTATGCTGAGTTTGAAGACATTACGTGTCTAAAAAATTCACGCTTGCAAGCTGAATAGAAATTGTTTCATAAACGCTCAGAGTTTGTATTTAGATCTAGTTTCTTTATTCCTGTCTTTCACTGACGATAGCAAATAGCTTGAAATCATGATCTGAAAGTGGAATTATAGTTAGAGATAGTGAATACTAACTACTCTGACGTTTATGTAAACAGAACATACGCTTGATTGGTGTTTTTGGTAGAACGCCATCTGTGGACATAAATACAAGCGTTAGCAAGTTTTTTAACTTGCATTTTTGTTTATCATAAATGTACCTTTGAGGTCTTTCTTGCAATGATATAGATTGCAGAGGCTTCTACTATGTGGTGATGCTGAACTGAGATCAGACCCATATAGCTATCTGGTTTGCTATGCTGAGTTTGAAGACATTACGTGTCTAAAAAATTCACGCTTGCAAGCTGAATAGAAATTGTTTCATAAACGCTCAGAGTTTGTATTTAGATCTAGTTTCTTTATTCCTGTCTTTCACTGACGATAGCAAATAGCTTGAAATCATGATCTGAAAGTGGAATTATAGTTAGAGATAGTGAATACTAACTACTCTGACGTTTATGTAAACGAAATATACGCTTGATTGGTGTTTTTGGTAGGACGCCATCTGTGGACATAAATACAAGCGTTAGCAAGTTTTTTAACTTGCATTTTTGTTTATCATAAATGTACCTTTGAGGTCTTTCTTGCAATGATATAGATTGCAGAGGCTTCTACTATGTGGTGATGCTGAACTGAGATCAGACCCATATAGCTATCTGGTTTGCTATGCTGAGTTTGAAGACATTACGTGTCTAAAAAATTCACGCTTGCAAGCTGAATAGAAATTGTTTCATAAACGCTCAGAGTTTGTATTTAGATCTAGTTTCTTTATTCCTGTCTTTCACTGACGATAGCAAATAGCTTGAAATCATGATCTGAAAGTGGAATTATAGTTAGAGATAGTGAATGCTAACTACTCTGACGTTTATGTAAACGAAAATACGCTTGATAGGTGTTTTTGGTAGGACGCCATCTGTGGACATAAATACAAGCGTTAGCAAGTTTTTTAACTTGCATTTTTGTTTATCATAAATGTACCTTTGAGGTCTTTCTTGCAATGATATAGATTGCAGAGGCTTCTACTATGTGGTGATGCTGAACTGAGATCAGACCCATATAGCTATCTGGTTTGCTATGCTGAGTTTGAAGACATTACGTGTCTAAAAAATTCACGCTTGCAAGCTGAATAGAAATTGTTTCATAAACGCTCAGAGTTTGTATTTAGATCTAGTTTCTTTATTCCTGTCTTTCACTGACGATAGCAAATAGCTTGAAATCATGATCTGAAAGTGGAATTATAGTTAGAGATAGTGAATAGATCGGAAGAGCGTCGTGTAAACAGAATATACGCTTGATTGGTGTTTTTGGTAGAAACGCCATCTGTGGACATAAATACAAGCGTTAGCAAGTTTTTTTAACTTGCATTTTTGTTTATCATAAATGTACCTTTGAGGTCTTTCTTGCAATGATATAGATTGCAGAGGCTTCTACTATGTGGTGATGCTGAACTGAGATCAGACCCATATAGCTATCTGGTTTGCTATGCTGAGTTTGAAGACATTACGTGTCTAAAAAATTCACGCTTGCAAGCTGAATAGAAATTGTTTCATAAACGCTCAGAGTTTGTGTTTAGATCTAGTTTCTTTATTCCTGTCTTTCATTGACGATAGCAAATAGCTTGAAATCATGATCTGAAAGTGGAATTATAGTTAGAGATAGTGAATGCTACTCTGACGTTTATGTAAACAGAATATACGCTTGATTGGCGTTTTTGGTAGAAACGCCATCTGTGGACATATATATATATATATTAATGTTATGGAATTGTATTAATTATAATATAACAATCTAACATTTATTGTTAGTAAATATACTTGTTGTTAGCTACACTCATTCTCATGAATTGAGCAAATAATTGATTGAGCTTTAGTTCTATTTGTTGTTCATGGATATTTAACACAGCATAGCTATAAGTGTCCATGAAGATGTTGAGTTAAACCAATAAACATCATGTGATCACCATTTCTTAGGCTTGCTTATAACTGTTATCCAAGGCTCCTCACTGATGCAGGCCACAAGCTAGAAACTAGTTTGAGGATATTGGATGAGCAGACCCTAGATGGGGATTTTATGCATAAGCCTTCTGACATCCATTGATTACTCTAGCTTGCAGTGAGTGGCAATACGTATAGTGAGTTTTGCCTGTTTTGAGATGTTGAGTTATTATTTTACAGGGCTTGTGTGTATTAAGTTATATTTGAGGAATGTTATTTAATGACATGAGTTTATCTACTTTTTAATAATTTTATTAATAGAGTTGACCTGTAAGATATTTCAACTCTCGTATTTTCCAATTGTATTATGTAGTATGGTCAGTATTGTTAAGAAGATGATTTGAAAGAATTGATTATGAAGATTAAGAAAATTTAAAATTACAATCAAAAAATTATGCATGTAATAAGAGAATGTGTAAAGAACAAGGAGAAAATTCATTTCCAACAATATATTCCAAACTCATGAGCATAAATACATCTTAGTCAAATTTACAATAGTATGGGCAATATGCTCACTTAAGAGTTATATTAGAGTCAACAAAAGAAAAAATAAATGAACTTAGTATTTAAATCTGAAAATAATTATTCAGGGAAAAAAATCACTTAAGAAATATCTAAAAATATATAACTAATGGTGGCATTACACATAGTTTTATATATAAATAAATTTATTGGGATAATTGATAAACTAATATTTTTTATGTATATTTTCTTTAGTAGTGATGTCAGTCAAAACATAAATAAGAGAGAATCCTAATCTCTTGATTTATGCCAGAAATAATTATGCTGAGTGATGGTTAGGGAATGAAAAGGAAAAAAATGTGGGGAAAAACTGTTAGTTTTTTTTTATAGTGTTAAAAAAGAATATAATGGCTATAAGGACATTGTACAAATCTAAAATTTGAGGACATTTTGTTTAGATAATTAATAGTCTAACTCATCTTCTAAGCTTAACTGAATTAAAATAGCTACTAAAAGATACTAGGCAAACAAAAAACCTGTAGCATCTTCCCTCCACTACAATATCATTTAAGTTTAACTATTATGATATATATACAAATATATATATATGTATGTATGTATGTATGTATGTATGTATATATATATATAGCCAAACTATGAACATATAGAAACATCAATTTTCATTTTATCGTTTAGTTGATAATCATTTACAAATTGTATATCTGGATTGTCCATGGCATCAATAGAAACAATTTCTAAGTTATGTCTGGTATGGACTTGAACTCTGTACTAATATAGTTGCTAGATGCAGTAAGAAACACACACACACACATACACATATATATATATATATATTGTGCCAGGCATTATCAAATGACCTTACACAAAGTCTGCTGTAAAGAAAATTACAGCAGATAACCATGTAAATTCGGATATATTAAGCACAACATAATATATAAATGTGCTATATTAATAATGGAAGCTGGATCTGAGCAGTAGAATACCCACACACTAATTTAAAATATTGTACACATATAATAAACTCAAGTATTTTTTATTTTTTTATTTTTCATTTTTGTATATTTTTTTATGTATATCAATTTACGTATTTGTTTTTCTCTGAAAAATTCTAATAGAGAAAAGCAATTGTTCCTACATACTTATATATATATATTTGTTGTTTTATATATATATATATATATATATAAATATATATATATATATATATATATATATATATATATATTTGTTGTTTTAATTACTATTCTAAAAATTGTTATCTTATTCTGTAAGAAAAAAAATGTTGATTGCTTTTGCAAAAATCTGATCAAAAGCAAAATGTTTGATAATGCTATAATTAAACTGTTATCTTTTTAAAAATTCTTTTGAATTGATTTTGTAAGGAAGTGGTCTGGGTTATTCAAGATGGAAATCATTATATTAAACTTAAAATATAGAATTTAATCGGAAAGATATAAAGGAATGTTTATAATCTAAGTGATAAGCTAAATTAAAAGGATTGGCTGATTCATTCTTCTCAGAGTGCTATCTGAATTGGTTCTTATAAGTGGGATTGATAAGTTAGTCAGTGTGGTGGGATTCATTCTTTCCTTGGCAGTCGTTCTGGGCAAGTTTGACTACTTTGGCTCCAGAATTGGTAAATCATCTAGCCACTTGGAGATTAATTTATGGACTAGACTACAACAGATATTTTTCTAATAAGAAATCCATTGTACAGTTCTTTTAAAAACTAATGATTTCTGAAGATTTAATAACCAGTCAAGATAGCAAATGAACATTTAATAAAAATTATTATCATATACAAACAGGAAAATATGAAGCAATCTACCAGAGAGTCCAGTAAAATGACCGTGGGGTAGACAACCAGCCAGTGCACTGCCCTTTCTCTGTTTCAAGCCGCCAAGATGTGACCACGTCAGTTCCAGCCGCCCATGAAAATGACAAAAGCTGCCTTGCCTATGCCTAAATAGATGAAATCCTCTCCGCACAGCCAGTTAACTTGAAGCCCACTCAGAGCCCAGAGGAGAAGATTGAAGACGCAGACATAAGTTTATTTTAAGATATTTTATTAATGTTGAAATAATTAACTTTGATATTTCCGATTAAATATATTATTATTTTTTTTATTAGTATTATTAATCTTTAAAAAGAGAGAGAGAGTTATCTCTCGCATATGTATATTGAATTTATGGTTATTACGGGCATAAATGTTAAAGCTTTTACTTAAATCTTTTGAGTCAATTTTTCTATTTCAAGTTCTAGTATTTTCAACAAAGGTTGCAATGAGATTTTTTTTTTTTGTTGCTATTCGTTTTCCTCTTTCTTACTCCTGAAATTCGTTATATACCTGTATAGGAATTTATCTATAGCAAAAAGGAAATAGATACAGTACCTTATGGTGAGTACGATATAGTATCTGAGTCAATGTAACACTGTTGACTTGTTGAAAAATATAAAATTAGTGAAATATCTCATATTGAAAATATACGTATGCATAGTTTTTTGATTATTATTATTTTTGCTATCAATAAAAAAGTTTTAAAGTACTGAGTAAAAGCGTATGCCTGTATGACCAAAAATCTCATATCGGTATATCAAATCACACAAAGTAAAATTTATTTCTACAGGGTAAAAGGAACTCAGACCACTTCCATTACTTATAAAACCTTGTAAATAGCTTTAGGGTTTATTGTTTTCGTTATTTAAAATTGTATTTTATCTATTTGTAATCATTAATTATTTAGTATTTTTTTTTTTTTATATCATTATTAGTATGAAACGGTGGTGGGCATTTGAGATTAAGTAAATATTTAATCATAATATTAAACTTGTTTCGTTTTCATATTATTATTTATATTGATAAAAATGTGTCATTTCCTTATCAACCACGTACCTATAATAATCATTTAACTTACCCATTTGAAGACCCTAGATGTAGAGTGACTGAGCTAGCCACAAAGGGATATCGCTCTACCGGGGTGTTAAATCTTATTCTTATGCTCCGCTGAACATATGGTATTTCACATCCTTCTGGGAGGGAAGGAAGAAAAAATTCATTTTTTTTTGTTTGTTTTCTAGAAGTGGCGCGCAAAGGTCTATTTTGTAAATAGATTTTTCAAAGGTGTGTACTTACCATTGTTCTAAATGTTCGGGCATTCAAATAAGATATCAACTAAAGGGTGTTTTTGACTGGAAGAGTCCGGTCAATGCACTCTTTCCATCAGTTTAACTGGAAGTACCAATATATATATATATAAGTACAGACAATCGGCTAAATTGGTATCCATTCTTTTTACTGTTAAATCTTGTTCACTTCATGCTCAGTGCAAGATTAGGATTAGGAAATCCACAGGGGAGCTTGGTCCGGTATAATATATATGCAGTCATCATTTTAGTTACTGTTAGGAATGTAATTCCTTAATAAATATTGATATATATATATACTCATTATGAAATAAAATAACTTTTATATAATATTTTCTATATATATATAAACAGATTATCCTATTTACTAAAATTTATTTTTAATATATTTTAAAAATTACATTTATAAATAAGAACAAAGGAGTAAATGCTTGTTCATATATCTATTAACATTATTAAGGTTTGAAGCTTTTTGATCTAAATTCACAAGTTTTTCAAAGAAATTTCAAAATTTTGCAAAACGCTTTTAACTAAACTACTTAATATTCATTAATGTAATAAGATCTGCTATAAGGAATATACCTGATTATTGATATTTAGAAACAATTTATTCTAAGTCTATAGCCTATAGCAAGGTTACCATTCAACAAAACTAATTAATCAGTAAAAGTAAAATACAATATCGAAAATATAAAAGTACATCTGAAAATAATTTATTTAATTAAAAAAAACTAGGAATTTTAAAAGTTAGTTTGGTACTTATGTAGCTTGTCTTCTGGAAAGGTTGCCACTCATTTTATTTTAAATTATTCATTTTCAGGGGGCTTCCAACACATGGTATAACAATGGGGCTGATTTAACAACAGCCATTTTTTTATATCATATGTTGGAAGCTCCTGAAAGTGGATAATTTAAAATAAAATGAGTGGCAACCTTTTCAGGAGGCAAATTACATAATTATCATTAATTTTGATTAAAATCAATCTTTTAAAAGCATAAAAAGCAATACATAATTATCATCACAAATATTTGGTTACCGTTCCCCCCAAAAAAGAGAAGTCTCAGATTTTTATGGGTTGGTCAGGTAAGTATTAAAGTTTTATCTATCTGTCTATCTGTCTGTCTGTCTGTCTGTTCTATCTATCTATCTATCTATCTATCTATCTATCTATCTATCTATCTATCTATCTATCTATCTATCTATCTATCTATCTATCTATCTATCTATCTATCTATCTATCTATCTATCTATCTATCTATCTATCTATCTATCTATCTATCTATCTATCTATCTATCTATCTATCTATCTATCTATCTATCTATCTATCTATCTATCTATCTATCTATCTATCTATCTATCTATCTATCTATCTATCTATCTATCTATCTATCTATCTATCTATCTATCTATCTATCTATCTATCTATCTATCTATCTATCTATCTATCTATCTATCTATCTATCTATCTATCTATCTATCTATCTATCTATCTATCTATCTATCTATCTATCTATCTATCTATCTATCTATCTATCTATCTATCTATCTATCTATCTATCTATCTATCTATCTATCTATCTATCTATTCTATCTATCTATCTATCTATCTATCTATCTATCTATCTATCTATCTATCTATCTATCTATCTATCTATCTATCTATCTATCTATCTATCTATCTCTCTATCTATATCTATCTATCTATCTATCTATCTATCTATCTATCTATCTATCTATCTATCTATCTATCTATCTATCTATCTATCTATCTATCTATCTATCTATCTATCTATCTATCTATCTATCTATCTATCTATCTATCTATCTATCTACTGTTCTCTCAATGCATCATTGAAAACTTACTGAACTAATATCATTGTACAATATTAGAAAATTAGTCTGCTAACACTTCTATGTAAACTAATAAGGGCACTACCCTGAAATATTTTATTATCATATTGACCTGTCATTGACTTCTAAGATGTAGAAAATTTGAAGGGAATCCATTTGTTAGAAGTATATTAATTTTTGATTTCAATATTTTACCTAACAAATAAATGGTGTTTCTAACTTAAATAAAAACATTTATAAACAATATTTATTTTTCAGAAGTAGTGAATGATAAAAGAGAATTTTATTTTGGATGAGTTTGCTCAAACATGTCAATTTACAAATTGTAATAAAAATACTGGAATGTTTTATTGTTCATGAGTTTGTGCACTGGCAATAAAAGTGCAGGGGCCATAATGTATTGTTATTAACTGCACTCCACTTCTGAAGTAATATATTTAAGGCACAAGTCATTTGGATTATTAATTAGACTTATGCTGAGGTCAGATCGAGAAAAGTAGCAGCAAATGTTTAATTTGCTTTGAAAGTTTCTTTATTGTAAATAATTAAGGACAGTTTTTATTCAAAGTAGTTTTGTTCTGGATGGATCCAGTCTGATTTGACAATAGTTTATCTTTTTATTATTTTTTAAAAAAGATATTGTAGGAATAGATGGGACATTTAATAGTGACATACAACAGTCATTTGGATTATTATTAGGTTTATTGAGATTAATATTTTGTTTTAATATTGAGTTGAAATTCATATTATGCTATATAATTTATTTTTTATTAAAAAAATTAAAATTTTATAACACATTTCTTTTGTAATTCAGCTTATCAAGTGTTTTGAGTCTCAATAAAATCTAATTGTAAATTAACTTTTTGACAATTAGACCAGATGTAATAAATTAAATAGTAACTTATAGAGATTCAAACGGAAAATTTTTAAGTAACAATTAACGTTTATTAACAAATTTACAATTTATAACACAAGATTCCTCAAGTGGTTTGTAGAGTATTCTTTTTCCGCTAACTGTATAAGGAATACACTCTGATAGTTCATGATATTGTAGCTTTATATTGATCACAAAACTCTCATCTGTAGTTTAATTTTTTTTGTTGTCGATAAATTATTCTTCAGCCAAAGAGTGGCATTCCATTCATAAAAACACCACCTGGCCCACCTCCAAACATATTTCCAGGTATACCACCACTGCCCATCATACCTGCAGGTCCTGAAAATTAAAAAGTCACTATTAGCAAACTCGTTAGAAATAATACTAACCATATTATACAATAATTTAAGACTTTTTAATTTAAATATTTCATTACTATTAATTTAACTACGATAATAATAATAGAATTTAATATCGCAATTAAATTATTAAATTAAAATAAATAACTTGTTAAACCAAAATTTTAAGATGTTTAAATTTAGGAATTAATCGCATGCAATAACTAAAAATAAATAAATAAAGTTGTAGTAACTAATAACGAGTTTGCCCTAGCCTGAGAGCATTAATGCAATGATAGACTAGCGTTTTTTTTTTTAGAGTTTTAAGATCCATAGAGCATGGCTTAATTTCTATCAGTTCATGGCTTAATATTTATCACTTCCTGGTGTTCCAACTTTTAATGAACTCATGAGATTCAATTATTATCATTATGACTTTGTTCAGAATATTTTAAAATTAGATCATTTGAAATAGAAAACAGAAAATAATGAAAAAATTAAAGTAAAGGAGAAAACATTCAGTAAAATGATGTACATTCCATGCATTGGACCAATAGAATTTCCATGATTCCTTTATTCTGAATAATAAATAAAAGAGGGTTATTACTTTATATAAAGTGAATATTAAAATTGCAAAATCAACATGATGTGGTGTCATACAAAATAATTTCCTTTTAGATAAGCCAGATAATTATATTTCCAGAGATCCTTTTAACCAAATTAGACATTTTTTCTTTTAAAACATTGCACACTATACTAAATTTATCAAACTTCTTTAATTTGTTATCACTTCTAATCTCTAATTAGTAATTCCTTCTTCAATACTGATACATTAAGTTTCTTCTTTTATTAACATCCCATTAGAAAAAGCTGCTTAGTTAATTTAAATAGCCTATGCTAATATTCTCTATTCCTTTTAAATATATATTTTTTGCTTCTTTGTTTAGAATTTTTTTTATATATAAAAATATAAACAACAAGTGAAAATTTATTATTGCCTTTTTTGCTCTATTTCCCATTCTCCCTACAATTGTTTCTGATTATTGTTCAACATTCTATATTTCATTTCACAGCTCTCATCTTCACATAAATTAGGTCTACAGATCATATTATTATGCCATTTTTATCTTCTTTTACTTTTGATAGAAATTATTTAATATTAAAAGAAAATATACTTATATATTTGAAAAAGATTTTTAATACATATATTTTACCTGTTCTTACTTATAGTTATAATACTTGGATACTTAGCAGAATAACAATTCAGAGACGGCCGACTTCTCTATAATCAATGAATAGATGTATATTAGAAATAACAAGAAAGCATCAAAAGCAAAAATACTTGGGTGAGATAGCAAACAGTATCGTTGAAAAAAAAACTGAATCTTAAGAAATTGTAAAAAATTTAGGAAAAAATGAACAGGTGAAATAAAGAAATTTGTTGGTATGAGAGAGCTTATATATTTACGAGATATTAGATTAAATTTTTGAGAAACTTTCATCTGGCAATGAATCAGTAATGATTGAAAACAATATATATATAAAGACTTCGCATAATTTATTTATATATCTTAGTTTTTTTTTTCATATTTATTATCATGTATATATATATATATGTTATTTTATAGTTCTTTACACTTGAGAAGTCTGATTAGAAGTGAAACCATTGGTTGTATTTTAGATTTTATTTTTAGGCTAGTCTGGTTGAGTTGTGAATTGGGGTAATTTTTATTATATATATATATAAATAAATGCCTATACTTTATTATTAGTGTCAGTAGCATAATTATATAGACAGAGGACCAGTAAGACCTGTGACATAAGGCATCAAAATGACAGGTTGAACACAGCAACTGAACTCGGGTTAAATGATATTTTTGACTTTTCTGTCAGAATTTAAATCAACGATTTTTAGTTGTTGAATTTACCATTTCTATTATTATGTTAGCGCTAGTAGACTAAATTTTTTTTATAAAAACATATGTTGTCTATTTAATTTTCAACTTGAAAATTAATTAACATTCTATTTGTTTTTACTTTCACTCATTTTAAAATATCTATCAATATTTATTATTTAAAAATCACCTGAATTATTATATAACAATTCTATAGATAGTAACTGCAAATAAATTTAGTAGAGCCAGGTGTTATAATTATTTAAATAGCATGTGACAGTGATGTAATTTACAACATTATTATGTTTTATATTAAACATTAAACAGATACAATAGTTAAGTGATAGGAAGCTTAATTGTAGGTAATCGGATTAGGATGATAAGACTAATATGTAGCAAAGAAAGTTAATTCAACATCTACTGTTTTTGATATTTAGTTAATGACACTCTATTTTTACATTACTCAGTAATTTGGATAATGAACTTATACATAGTGAACGCGAACATTAACATGTTTCATAGACACATATACAACATTACAAATTAAATTTTCCAAAACTACAGCTTTGTTAACTATTGAAAAGTCAAATGTATGAAACAGTGTAAAAAAAAAAAACTATTCAAAATGTAATGATGGACCATTTATGAAGCAAGATATAGATTAATATTATAAGAATATAGCACTTTAAGCTACAGGATCATTGCAAAGGAAAAAAATAAAAAGACATATATACATAACACATGTGTCTCATTTTGATATTTTAAAAATAAAATGTGAAAATTCACTTATTTATAAGTAATATTTTGCAGAGATTTCCAAGCTTCTAAACTAAATTGTAATTTCAGAAACTTCCATAAGCTTCAAATCACAAATGTCACTCAATAATTCATCACTAACTACTCAGATACAAATATATATTTTAAGATTACTATATGCGGATATTATATCTATATATCTGCCACACAGTATTACCTGTCTCACAGATATTATCTCACAGTTTTCTAGCAGAGATTGGTTTTTGAAATACCACTAAACATTAAGATTACCCCATCATAACTAGGTTTTCTAACAATTTTTGAAGCATCTACCCTATATAAGTGGTGATTAGGCATACAGTCCCTAAAGAGCTTACACATATTATAGACAAAATATCTATTACAAATAAAAAATATTATTAACTAAGATTATGTAACAATAACATTTTATTAATAAAACACTAGTAACATAAAAAATATTAACAACACAATATTATATATGAATAATATAAGAGTAAAAACAATTATGTCCACATGATTACGATTATTATTTTAGTTAAGGGATAAAAGTGGCTCTGTATTGTAAATATTTTCTATTCAGTAAAATATATTGCAACTGCCCTATCTATTTTCATATTTCAATATTATACGATACCTATCAAATAATTATAAAAATAGAAACAATATATATTGAACATGCTTCTCTAAAAAAATAGATTTAACAAACTGGGGAAAATAATAATAATAGTAATGAGAAAAAGAAGAAGAAAAAGAAAGAAAAAAAGAGAAGAAGACGATAATGACAACTAATATTTCACATTTTGATAGGATGTATTAGGATTCTGTCTCATAAAATATTTAAGCCCTCAAAATTTACTATTTAGATATTTATATTAGTATATTTTGAAATATTTTATATGCATGCATTCAGTTATTGGTATTAAGCATGTCTTAAAGTTTAATATTTAGTCATTTATATTATATTTTCTTAGATTTTTTATTTTTACTAAGATTTTTATATCTTATTGTTATTTCTAATAAGTCTGATAATTTATGGTTTAACATTTTTTATTTTGAGTTCAGACAAAAAAAGACAGTATTATGGCTTTACTGACATCTATCAATATGAATCCATTTTCTCATAAGACTATGGTCATCTATTAAAGATTGTGTATATTTGTTGTATAGCAAATGTGAAGAAGTATGGAATAATTTCTTATTTTTTGGTGATATCGATTGTAAGTTTTGACCACTGATATTTAATATGCCTAACTTAAAACAAGAATTTGTGAAATTTCTTTACAATTGGTTTGATATAATATGAAGTATTGGTCATTGACTTCTGGTAAATTATTTCTTGTTAAAGATCCCAATAAAAATTGAGAGAGTTAGATAGTGACTTAGAGGAACTATACAGTGAATGTCTCAAAACCATGTTTGCCTTTTTTATAATTTCTTATTGCTTAATAGCAATTAGTTACATCACAGCTCATAGATTGATTAAACTAATTAAACAGGAATATTTATCTTGTCATCTATTCAAAACTTTTTACCAGTTTCAAGAAGTAAATAAAAAATAAAAAATCTCAGAATACCCCCCCCCCCTTAGCTTTACAAAGTTATAATTTAACAAATTTTATTGCGATAAAATGAATATATTGATTATTTGGTAATAAAACTCTAATCAAACATTTTTTACAACTTTCTTTTTACTTTACTACTTACAGAATCATTATTTTATGCCTATCTTATTCATTTATATGCTTTTTGATACTTTAAATAATAAAATCTCATTGTTAAAATTTATCCATAATGTTGCATTCTATATATAAAATTAAAAATAATCAATTTAAAAACAAATTAAAATAGACAACTCACAATAAATAAAAATATTATTTAATACATCAGTCTGGCTTTCATTCCTTAATGAAATCTTTTCAAGATGTTTCTTTTTACACAATCACAACCCCCCCCCCCGTGGACATTATTTACATTACATTATAATAAATATAATTATTAAAATACATACATTAAATGTAATTAGTAAAATATACATATGTATATAAAATTGATTAAACTTATTACAGTCTTTTTTTTCTTTCATAATACATATATTTACAAATAATCTAAAAAAAACTATAAATTCATCTATACTCCTTCAACACTTTAAGCAAATAACTTTATTTATATATTTTACAGTTTCGACTGTACTAGCAGTCTTCATCAGAACTACAACATAAAAAACCCAATAATAATATTCCCTTCCTTTTATTTTTAAAATTATAACTCTAAAGTTTCCAATAATCTAACAATGCCCATTTCCATCCTAATTGTTGTGGACCTTTAATCATGTTTACACGTTAGGAAACTTTGTATATTCAAGAAAAATTAAACAGATGTGTAAACATGGTTAAAGATCCAGCACAATTATGGGAGAAATGGACATTGTTAGATTGTTGGAAATTTTAGAGTTGTAATTTTAATAATTAAAGAAATGGATTATTATTACTTATTTTTGTTGTTAGATGGAAATCAATTGTGATTTCTCCCACATGAGATTAATGCATATGATTTCAGTACACATCCATATAAACTTATTTCATTTTCAAGATATGGACACATTCTTATCTCTTTTTAAATTTTGTTATATTACTCATACTATATTATAAACAATCTATTTGTTTAAATTATGTCATAGAAATTAAGGCTAAATCAAGTTGATATATAAATACTTTTCAATTATTCAACAATAAACAGATACATTCATATTTATATATTGTAACATTCTGATCCCATAACGTACAATAACACTTCATGATATTAGCAAAAATTTAAGTTATTTCTTCTGATATAAATAGAAGATTGACACACATATATATGGCTGTGTATGCATTTTAACTAAGGAATGACAACTTTTTTTAAAAAGAAATCTTGTATGAGAGTGAGCAAAATTGTAATATTTTATTTTTTATTTTAATCTTCTTTAACCGTAAAAAGAAAAGAGAAATAAGGAAGTGATGTCTTGCGTTGTTAGCCGAGAGGTATCGCAGCTGCCATGCAAGCAAGTAGTTGGTTGCAGACGGGTGTGGGTTCGCGTCCCGGCAGATGCTATGACATATGAAAAAAAAAAAATAAGGAAGTGATTTTTTTTTTTAAGAAAAAGAATGGGGGAAAATTTTTTTCTTTTTAAAATTCAGTTTCGATTTAAACAGATGCAATTGGATAGTATTTTTAATGATGTCACAATATGATTTTATATTTGTTAATTAACAAAAAATGTTATGATTATGAGTTAATTGTTATTTATTAAACTTGTTACGTTCCAGTTAATTAAAGAAAATTACAAACTTATTGTTTGTAGCAACAATATCATGTTATTCTATTTATTGATTTGGTTTTTTGGAATTGCATGATAGACAAGACAATTTCAAAATTAAAAAATTAATTGTGAAAGAGTATGTTTTCACGTTAACTATTTTAAATTAATTCTTATCAAAATTTTTAACTAACTTATAATGTGATGCCATAACATTTCAAACTAGTGAACAAATATCTAAGCAAAGATGGACAGCTAAAACACTTTTAAAACATTTGCCAATGATCCTATCAAATGCTCAGCAGGGAAAAAATCTCATTTCAAATTCAAATAATCATTTAAGAAAAGTTGATGACAAAGATTTCAAGCACAAAGAAAGTTGTCTGACAAATGAATTTCAAAACCCAAAGAATTTAAAATATATTGATAGTATTAACCTGGAGTACATAATCATTATGTTAAAAATTAACTTCATTGCTGACATTATAGTAAGAATTTAGTTAAAGCAAAAAAACCTGAACAAATCAATTATAACAAAATTAAAACAGGCAAAACTGTCCATACAGTAGGGCATAGTTTTGTAGTTAAGAAAAGATGGCTTCTGGAGGATTGCATTAGATCCTAAGATCTAGGTGCAGTGCTCTCAGATCCTAGGCTCCTCATTGACAAAGCCACAAGCTAGAAACTAGTCTGGGGATATTGGATGAGTAGACACTAGATAGGGATTTTATGCACAAGCCTTCCTTCTGTCATCCATTGATTATTCTGGCACTACTGTATGGAAAAATTTGCCTGTTTTAATAATAGTTATGAGCAAGCATAAGACATGGTATTCATGTGATGTTTTAGTGGTTTATAACAAAATTCAGACAAGAAATTTCTGTTTTGAAATAAAAATAGTCATGAGAAAATGAAAAAAATGTATAAAAATTATTTTAATAAACACTTTTATTAATTTAATGACTAATAATTAAAGAGAAAAAAAAATTGAATCATATTTTTGGTTATTATACCAAAATTTACAGAAAATCATCAGTTCCATAATTTAATTAATTCAATCAATAATGTGCTAAGTGCAAAAAGTAATTTCTTCTTGAGCCACAATTTTGATTATTATATGAAACTTTAAATATGGGGCACCATCAAAAATAGAGTATTTATCTTAATAAAAAAACTATATTGATTGAATTTATTGATTTATGGATATTTCATGAAATTTTTGGAAGTTGTATATAACATTCAAACTTGTGGTTCAATAAGTTAAAATGTTATTGCTTTTTAGCACATTAGTCATAAAATTAAATAAAAGCATTATATATATATATATTAAAATTTAAGGGTTTGGATATTTTACAACTGATTTTTTGGGAAGAAATCAATTCCCATGCTATATTAATTTCCCAAAATTATTAATAATAAAGAAAATTTGGTAATCCAATATATTTTGTTTCTATCAAAGAGCACAAACAAAGCCTAATGTGAAGTAAATTAACATTAGTACATCTATTATTTGTTTATTTATTTATTCAGACATCACTCAAACATTCCTAAATTCCAATGAATACTCTTTAAAAGGGTATACTGCTAACACTAATAGGGCAGACTATCATTAAAATATTGCAAACGTTTTGTTTTCATAGCTTGATCTAAAAAACATAAACCAGTGGTATTATAGTTGAATAGCTATATCAAGACAGTAAATAGAACTTTAAAGTATGAATATTTTTTCTGTCTAATAATGTGTTCAGCTGAATTGATTTTATTGTTTTACTTATCAAACCACATACTCATTTTCATTTAATATGATTTTATTTATATTTCTTGTCATTTTTCACAATCCATTAGAACTGTATGTGGTGAGAGCATTCAACATTCTACTATGTATTTTTTGATGCCCAACATCATTATCAGCTAAAAAATAAAGCTTCATTCTATTTATGCATGACATTCACTTTAGATATGTAAGGAATTTATTGTGCAATGTACTACAGGACATATATATGACATGGTCTTGAATTTGGTTGAGTAAAACCTTTTTCTAATCAGGTTTTAATATTGGTTGTAACTCTACGCATTTGATACTATGGTATAAAGGTGGACTTAAGAATTAAAAGCTTCTGAATTTATACTTAGCTGAATTGAATACTAAGGGTCAAGTAACATCATGTGATTATTTTGATTATTTTATTGATTGATAAATGAGTATGTATGAAGAAGCACTCAAATCGTCACCATTCTACAACTAGTGAGTAATATCTGGTGAGTAATGTATTTTTCTTCACCCTTACTCTATAGATATAATGGAGAGACCTTAATCCTATTATAGGATATTTAAAAAACTGTTTTACACTTTATTTTGGTATACATCTATTCTTCAAATTAATTTTTCCTTATAAAAACTTTTAGATATTACTAGTATTAATTGTCTACAAATATAATCGATAAACCAGATCTGTGGCATTTCAACTGTGGGAGTTCATAAAAAGTTCGGCTGCAGAAAATGACAGAACTGGAATCGATTTACAGACCCTATGCTACACATTCTAACATGCTACCTCTGCATTAAACCACGCAGGGCATTACTAATAATGAGTCTAGAGATTATGTTTGTATAGTAATTATTTCTTAATATATAGCTTTCTATAAAAATATCAACAATTTTAAAACTATTAATCTATATGTTTTATTCATTATATAGTACATATCAGTTAACGTTTCAATATTTAGTTCAAGGAATGAGAAAAATTTTAATTACGCATGCAAATATTTAACGCGATGTTCAGCATATATATGAGAGTGAAAAAAATAGACATTTTGTTAATAATAATTTATTTGAATTTCTATCAGGAAGTACAAACTCATTTAAATTGCAGTATATAGCTTATTTTAAAAGCATTTTGCCTTTTTATTTTAATGTGTAAATAATTTTATTTGATTTGACATATCCATTCCTCCCACATATTTTGATATTCTTTGGTTTATCACTTCTCATTTTGTTTTCATAGTTTATTAATTACAATCATTTATAAAACGTTTGGCCAATATTTAAAATAATATAAACAAAACAAAAATATTTAAGTGTTAATGCATTACAGATATATTCATGTAACAATAAGTTTAAGGGTCCGTCTGTATATTTGTGTGTGAAAGTAATATTTTTATATATGCACAGTATCTTTGTAAATAATATTATATACATATGTGACTGCTTATGTATGTAAGCATAGCTATAAACATGCTTATACATTTTCTAAACACAATGACAATAATTACAAAAAAGTATACCTGATACTATGACAGTTTTTTTTTAGATATACAGTAGCAATTACATTGAGAATATGATTACTTCAATAAAGAATTTAAAGGCAATAAACCCATCAGTCCTCCTAAACCTCCATCAGATGGTGCCACTGGTATCTCACCTGGAGCTGACATTGGCATTTGACTTGGTCCACCCATAGGCATTCCATTTGGTCCTCCTCCCATAGGCATTCCACCTGATCCTCCCATTGGTATTCCATGTGGTCCTCCCATTGGCATTCCACTTGGGCCTGGTGGCATTCCACTTGGGCCTCCCATTGGCATTCCATTTGGGCCTCCCATTGGCATTCCATTTGGGCCTCCCATTGGCATTCCACTTGGGCCTCCCATTGGCATTCCATTTGGACCTCCCATTGGCATTCCAATTGGACCTCCCATTGGCATTCCACTTGATCCACCCATAGGCATTCCACCTGGTGCACCCATTGGCATTCCAGCTGGGAATCCTCCAGACATATCTCCTGGAGAAATTCTAGGTGGTCCACCTCCCATTAAACCACTATCTCCTCCCAGTAAACCAAATGGAGAACCACCTCCCATTAAACTACCAGCAAGTCCAGCTAAGGGTCCTAATTGCCTTTTTTGACGATATGGTAAAGAGTGTACCACTTGTAGAATGCATAGAACTCCAAATAAGGAAGAAGTTTTTGATGTCAAGTACTTCATTTTATTTCTGAAACATAAAAAAAAAATAGTTTTGAAAATTTATTTAAATACTATTTTTCAGCACCCATAAAATGGGATGAGCTGAAATTATTATTAAGGTAACAATTAATTAATACTAATAATAAGAACAGAAATATTATTTTTACTATATTATTAATTCTAAGACATTATGTAATTTTCTTACATTGAATGTTTCTTATATATACAAATAGAGGGATTTGAATTCAGGATTTTTCAGTCTATTCATCCTACACTCCATCTCAAGCAATTGATACACATGCCTACACACATAAAAAAGATACATGATTTCCAAATATATATATATATATATATATATATATATATATATATATATATATATATATATATATATATATATATATATATATATATATATATATATTGCAGAATTAGCACTCATCAATTGGGCTAGATCATAATCTTCCACACATATATACAATCAGTGCTTGGTTTATATTAAAATAATTCCTCAAACTTCAATGGACATGCTTTAATCTACTCATTCTTCCTTCTATTCAACCATTCATTTCATTGATCAAACAGTGAAAGAACACTCAAAGCCCTTGTTGGATTTGATATTATTGTAATAACCATGCAGACATTATGTTAATCTAATCTCTCATATTGTTGGACATTACATATCAATATGTATTAATAGGAGAGGTATGGGCTAAACTTATATTAATCTATTTCCCAAGCAATATGTAATTCAATGGCAGAATGTAATTTGCTTATACTGAATGTTTTCTATATATGTACATAGAAAGGTTTGAATTCAGAATTTTTCAGGCTATTCATCCTCCACTACATCTCAAACAACCGATATGTATGACCACACACATGTGAAAAAGATAAAAAATTCTGAGTTCAAATCTTTCTATTTACATTATCATTAATATTATTAAACTTTTTATTTTTAAAAACAAGTACTACCTATGATTAACATAACTATTGCTTTAACAATTATTACTGGCATGTGAAGATAACTTTTGTAGCAAGAGTCAAATGCAATGTGAATACATTAGTACTATCATTAATAGACTGCCATTAGTTTTGCATCTAAAAATTGTTATAGCTGCTATTATTACAAGATTTACTAGGAAGAAAAAACATATAGACTAATAATCATGAATTAGAAAAAGTAAAAATATCCTGGGCAAATTACTAATATAGACTGAAACAAAAGAAATGAAATTAGCCATAGAATCAAACTTGGATGAAGTGTTTTTGATAAAAATAATGGAGTTTTAAAAGGAAGTATCATGTGTGTTTGAAAAGAAAGATTTTTAATACATATATTAGTTTTCCTTCTGGATATGGGACTTAGACACTTAACAGGAAAGCAATGCAGACACTTCAAACAACTAAATAAAGTATGGAAATAAGTATGTTAGGTAGACAAGAAAAGATCCAAAAAAATTGATAAATTGATGGAACACCACTGGTTTTATTGGAAGAAAGAAAAAGACATATTGTTAGAAGAGACAATAATAGATGAATAATTGAAGTTTTAAATTGTATCTCAACATTAGTGTAAAAGACAAAAAGAAATTATAGGGATGAAATAAGAAAGGTTGCTAGAATGACGTGGAAAAAGTATTAGAAAAACGATTAAACTTGGAGAGATCTTCATTCTGCAGTGGATCTATAATAGTTGAAAATGATATTGATGATTATTTTTATTACAACTAATATCCTTGATGTTAAAAATTATTAGTAATTTTTCATTGTCAAAAAATGAAAGAGAAAGGAAAGTCTGTTGTTATAGGTGTGTAAACATAATTTAAAGACTAAACACATTTAATAGAAAAAAAATCTAAAATTTGTCTTTCAAATTTCAATACTACGGTGCTTAAGCTTTGCTTTCTGTTTATTTAGGTAATCTGATAAAATGAATTAAATATCGAAAAGATTAATTAAATGTTATCATTTTGCCTTTATTTAATCATAATTTCTGATAAAGAATTTATTTAATTATTTTCATCTTTCTTTGAGGTATTACTTAATTCAATAGTAGAAATATTTGAAAACTTAAAGGTGATAGAAAAGGGAGAGGAGAAGTGGGTTTCGGTATTATGTCAAGATAAAAAAAAAGTAAGTAGATAAGAAAATTTAATAGAACAATTTAAATTTTGATATTAAATTATTAAATTTTATATACTTGTAACTGATGCATTACATAATTTTTTAATGCAATAATATACTAAATTTTAATAATAATGATTTGCACATACACATACATGCACACATACATATATAAATTAACTTCTTTGCTTGAATATAGGTAACAATCAAAATATAGTAGCAAAGTACTACGATAATTCTTGAATGTCGTCAATGGTAGTTTCCACTGCATTAGTACAATTTATGTACTTTGCCCTACATAGTTTAGCGCGACTGCGAGTTTAGAGTTCAAACTTCATGAGCTATGTCATTTCCAGTATTCGAACTTCTCTGAAAACTCTCTAACAAAAAAACATTCGATTATTTTTTATCTTGATATTTTTTGCTGTCTCAGTTTTACAACTATATCATAAATTGTAAAGAGTTTTTACATTTTTAAAAAGGGTGTGTATATATTTTGCTTAATCAAAAGATAAATATAATAATTTCTTACAAAGGATAAACATGAAAAACAAATCCTCAAGTAAGCAAGCAAACAAACAAACTAAAAATCATCAACACAATTCAGTTTGATGCAAAATAGACATTAAAAGTTAAAGTTATAGAAATTTACTTTAGTTTTTAATCTATGTTATATTTATATATAATTTAACAATTAATGTATATTCAATCATATTTCAAACAATATTGATAGCTGTCAGATTATGCTTCAGTTAACCTGATATCATCAACTATGTCTTAGCCTGCTTGTATTGCATTTCATATAAATTGAATAAACTATAAACATAAGTCAATGATGTTTTATACTGTTTAACGCCATTCTTTTAATTTTTCATAACTTTTTAGAACCCTGTTTAATTTCCTAGTGATTACTTAGTGGATTCTGGAGTGAAAGCCGATGGATTGTAGCTCCAGCTTTCACGTTTCATGCTCAAACTTTTTGAATCTTCAAGCGATAAAACACTCTATTTTTTAATAACTTTTTACTCACACATCATAATCTTATATGTTCAGAATTTTTCAGTTCAATAAACCTTTTCATATTTCAAATACAAGGATGTATACATTGAAAAAGTTATACTACTGGCACTTAGAATGAATTTTGATAAAATATTAACAGCTAAACTCAGCTCAAATATAATAGAAATATGTTTTTTAGCATGAAATTATTCTCAATAAATAACTTATGATTATAAATAATTTTTTTATTATGTTGGAAATAGTTTTTAGATTTATGAAGCCTACATGAGAGTTACATCAAATGTAACAATGACTAATACAATTGTTGGGAATAGATATATACAATTGGCTTCTCCATCACTCTTTTACAGAGAAACAGTAAAAGAGAAGGAAGTTTTTATCATGATCTCCAAATACCAGTTGTGACTGGTATCTGCACACTCTAGGTAAAATTACTAGATATTCTTTTTTAACCAATATTAGAAAGCTTGATGATTGAATATGGCCTAGCTACTTGAAAAATGTTGAAAGCTTATTATTTTTTTAAGTTTATTTAATACAGTTTTAAACTTAAGTCAAAGAAAAGACAGGCAGAAGTGCTACTACAATTGTAGCACAAGTCCATATGAACTTACTTCTATTATACTATTATTGGCATTTGGGTAAAAGCTAAAATAAAAAGTAAATTTAGTGATATTATTAAAATATGCAATTAAAATTTTTTTTTAGTTTATATAATTTTTTTTAAAAAATGTACAATGAAAGTTACATTTTTCGTTTATATTTTTTTTAATAAAAGTATTTTTAATAAAAGTAAAAAGATAAAAGTGTGGACAGACGTCTGAAAACTGGACCGCGAGTATAAAAGGAAGAAGACGAGTTGGATCAGGGTCTTGTCTGTTTTTTCTTTCGGCTGGTCCTGGGTCATGAAAGAAGATCCAGGACCATTCTATGTGGAAATAATTCATCACACAGGAATAGACTGAGGCTTTGGCTGAAATTGTTCATGAAGATGTCCACCTGAAAAGCTTTCGTGACTAGCCTTTAGAACCAGGATCAAGAACAAGTTAAAACTAATGGCCATGAGCTCATTCTACCTCATGAAAAACTATGCATAGTATTCAAAAATCTTTGTAAACTCGCTAAACTTACCGGTAAGCTAAGATTATTCATATCCCAATTGTGACTAAATTAAGCATTTGCAAAACATTCTCCAATAAGCTTATAATATAATCCTGATAGAGACATTAAATTTTATTATTCAAGAGACTTTTGTTTACCTAAGAACTTTAATTATTTAACTGTTTTTTTAAATTAATTGATTCATGTCTGGATTAGTGTGTGTGCATTCTTTCCAACTTATTAGTAATTTATCTTTAAATATTTTAATTTGTTAGAATAAAATATTTATTTCTAATTTTAACTTTTCATTGTGGTTATTAATGATAATTATTAAATTTATTAATGTTAGTTATTAGGATTTGAGTCTATAATTTACCTAGACAATATCCTTATTTTTTAAATTAAGTCTAAAAAGAATATTTTTTTTAAAAAATGACTAAGTTATGGGAAAGCAAAAACCTGATCTTTAAAATTTCTTACTTTATAAGTTACGATATTCTTGATGCAGAATCAGCGAGTCTAACAACTTTGGCACCCACTTTTATAAATTAAAAACTGATTCTAACAGCAATTGAAATTGCAATATTTCTTGGATCGAGTTAATCAGGAAATATAGCTATGTTTTTTAGAAATACGAACAAGATATTTTCTTATCCATAGTTTGATTAACTTTCACTTAACAGTGTGTAAAAGAAGGCCTACCAGATATAGCAAAATGTGGAAAATGTTACAACATATATATATATAATTTTTCAAAACAATACAATAATTAATACAGTAAAAATATTAAAAAAACAAAACAAATATATACCACAATTTAATAGAAGTACTTTCAACTATCTATGTAGTCGTTGTCAACTAGATTCAAATTACATTATAAAAAACCGTTACAAATGTAAACAAAAAGTAATACGTCATACATCAATTTTCCCACAATTCATTAATTTTTACATTGGCAGCCTGTCTATTTATCAAATGTTGCTTTTCACTTTTTATTAACGTAGCTTCTTTAATTTTGTGATTATTATTATTTCTTTCAATACACAAAATCTTAACTTTATTAAAATCAAAATCAAAACCATAATTACATGTTACATTATGATCAAAAAATACTGATGGTGATACATCATCATTTCTAACATTCTCTTGTCTTGATTTTTGTACTCTTTTATATAACAACAAATGCTCCTTTGATCTTTTCTCCAATATATATTGAGATTCACCTATATATGTCTTTCCACAAACACACAGCCATTTATATATTGCACAACTTTGATTTAAAATACTACATCTATTTTTTGAATTACTTATTAATCTGTTTAAATTAGGAGTGGTATAAAATGCAACTCGACATATATTTTTATATATCTGTTTTATAAATTTCACTTGTTCATTACAAATAAATGGAATTGATATCCAAGTATATTTTATTTTATCAATATCTATAGCACTTAAAATATTATTATTATTATTATTAAACATAGTAACAATATTATAAATTAATTTATGATCATATCCAATATTTAACAAATCCATAGTAAATACATTTATGTTATTTATTTTATCAGAACTATATTTACATAACTTATTATTCCTAAATAAAAATGATTTTAAACTGGATAATTTATGTACTATTGGCACATTTGAATACCAAGGAATATATCCTCTTTTTTCAATATTTTTTATTACCATACAATAATCTAATTTATTTTTATTATGAGTAACTTTAGTATCTAAATATTTAATTGACCTTTTTTCTTCAAAAGATTTACTCCATTTTAAACCTTCTAAACTATTTAATTCATTGAATAACAAATTTATGATATCTAAACTTCCTCAAACAAAAACATCATCAATATACTTGTGATAAATTTTAATACCTTGGTAATATATATTATTATTATTAAGAATTATATCTTCATATCTTGATACTACAAAACTACATATTTGTGAAACTATAGGAAGTCCCATAGTCCAACCGTTATCCATTTTATAATAATTTTCGTTAAACATAGCATATATATTTTTATCAATAAAATATAATACATCATTTACAAATTTTACTTTTTTAACATCAACTTTTTTTAACATCAAAGCATCTAATATAATATTTATAGATTTTAATCTATCTATTGAACTGTACATCTTACATATATCAAATGTACAAATACTATCATTTTCATTAATATTAATATTTTTAAAAAAATATTTTTACTGTATTAATTATTGTATTGTTTTGAATAATTATATATATTTTATTAGAATTGGAATACAGACATTGATTAATAATTTATATATATATATATATATATATATATATATATATATATATATATATATATATATATATATATATATATATATATATATATATATATATATATATATATATATTGAACCAGGTGGGGGTGTTTTATAAATCACTTGAGGGAGGAAACAAAATATATGTACTCTTTTAACTCTTTAATTAAAATAATTTGTGAAACAATATTGTAAAGCTTTTATACAAAAAATATGATACAATTATTTATTCTTAATATATTTGATCTATACCAAGGCAAATTAAATATTGCACCACCATGGCCCCTTAGGCAGAGAAGAATAATGCCCAATGGACACCTGTGACCAAGCCAGAGCTATATATAAAATATATAACTATGACCATGTTTGAGGATGCAGATCTTCTTGGCTGCAGAATTCAACACCTATCATTCAAAGCACTTTTTTGTTTCGGAGTAAACTCCAGGTGCCAGTCGTTACCCAAAGATAAATGATGCACTTTGAATGATTGGCAAACTAATTCAGAGTCTAAGATATCCCAATTAGCTCAATCAAAAAAAATATAATGCATTACTGTTTTAATTAGTGGTAAAATAATTGATTGACAAGCATTAAGTTTAAAAATAATTTATTTTTAAATAAATACTTATTAGAATTTTTAAACTACTTCTAAATTTTCTCAATTAAATATAAACAATGATTCATGATAACCTCAGGCACACATGTTATAGTAAGATATACACTAGCAATATAATTTAGCATTAAAATAATTATAAGCATTCAAAACATGCACACTAATAGTTCATTTATGCGGTTATAGAGTTCATTTATTAACTGACTCTGGGAGGCTTCAAGGTTAGCAATGGCTACATTATTATCAGAAATGAAATAAGAAATGTTATTCATTACCTATAGGATTTTGGACATTGAATTCTTGCTGGTTGATGCTTTATGTGAAATTTTTCCAAGCAGTTGAATTCGAGGTTTTGTGGAGGTTCCTTTGCTTATGATTTCATCGTACTACTCTTTAAGACAGTTAGATATCCCTGGCAGTTTTCAAGTTGTTAGGCAGGCATCACTTTTATCATGCAGGATGGAGCAAGGCGATATGCTTCCAGTGGCTGTTAACACTGCAGTGTACTGGAAAACACTGATTCTGGATACATGATAGACTGATTGTAACAACTCACTGGTTGATTGACTGCTTGAATGAACTGATTGAAGAACTGATAGACTGAACTGATAGACTAGACTGATTGAAGAACTGATAGACTCTATTTATATGATGACCTGTTGTCACTTTGTTAATTAGTTTTTATATCCACCAGCTATATTTGTTGTTGAAATTTGTCCACTATTTTTGATTAGATTCTTTGATAAAATTTTAATACTTTTTTCAGTTGGTAGCCATTACTAATTTGTTGTCTGTGGATTTTTTTATTAGTAGCCATTGCTGAATCTGTTTTTAATTTTTAACTTTCATATATCATTTTATCAACATGCACACATTTACAATCATTCACTATTTACACATGTATATGTTTAAAATCAACTTGTTATTTTTTTTTCTTTAAGTCAAATAAAAGAAAATATCATTAATTTTATATAAAAGATTTATAGTTTAAATGGTCATACTTTTAATTCTTAATTACTTGCAATTCAACTACTAAAAATTTTTTAAGTTAATTTCCTACACTTCCACTCACTCCTAACTTTTATAGATGATCTTTTTTTTTTTTTAGCAAAGTGCATTCTGTTTAAACTAATAATAATAAAAACTCTTTAAACTTGTATACATTTATTTATTTTCAAACTAGATGTTTTTACTCATTTACGGAAAAATTATTCTGCAATACTTTTATTATTTATTATCAATTTTAAACTTTATGTTGTTTTATGATAATTTTTTATTTTTTAATAATTGTAAACACAATTTTAATGAGCGCTGCTCAGTAGTGTTATAATATATATATATATTTCATGTAAATATATTTTCAAATATTGGTTTATGGTTATGGAAAAATATTTTATTTTTCAACATATACAGTAAAGATAAATTGTGGTCGTTTCAATAAAAATATGGCATCTCACACAACAATTGTGAAATTATTACCATATGAGAAACATTTTTCTTTTACAAACAGAGCATAAAAACTTATCTTCCAGCTAATAATACATAGATATTCATTTAGGGTTTAATACTAGATGATTAATTGAATTCAATATCAGATGATTACCCCCAAAAATCCTAAGACTGATTGTGACTACATAATATTTTTCAGGTTTAAATTAGATAAGATCTAAATTTCATAATGAAACTATAAGATGTAAATGCATGAATTATTAAGCTTGATGTCATTCATTTTTAATCAGGAAACATTATTAAATTAATATTTAAAAAACATTTATCAACATGGAAAATGGTTTGACATCCCATGAATCAGTCTTTTTTAAGTATCCATGTTTATTCAAGAATCATTATGAATTTGAATCTTTGATTTTTTATTCAAGTATATAAACATTTAAGCCTGTGTAAAATATATATATTTATTTATTTTACACATTACCATACAATGCAAACACCAAACAAACTTAATGCAGCATCAAACAATTTTATTGAGTGTCTTTGTAATGAGTCTCATATTTATACCAATGTAGTAATGACATTATTATTTAAATAACATTAATATAAACTATTAGATTTTAAAATTTGAATATATGATTTAGGAGTATTAATGTAATAAAGTCTATATTCGTGTATATTATTACAATCCTAGGGCATAACTCTAAATTGAAATAAATATCAAAATATTAAATCACCTCACATGTGATACAATGCACTATGGTTTACCCTTTATTGGAGTCAGGAATCTCTGAGTCAGTATGATCAGAAAACCTGTTATACACCTTTCCTTTCCATTTCTCACTCTACATTTTCCCCACATTCTTCTCTATCCTGCTCCATCCCATTTTCACAACACCATCTTTGGCCACTCTCTGGCCTTTATATCTAGATCCCCTTTATTTTTTCCCAAACCCAGCATAAAAACCAATCACATACTTTTTGTATAATCACTTTATTTACATTTATTCTCCCACAACTTCATTATATGTACCCTTTCTGCTTGTAAGCATGTACATTTAATTAATAGATGCCTAATATTCATTGAAGGTGCAGCGGTTGGAACCTCCTTAGTAAAATTATATTATTTTTTTGAAGAGTCTTGGCACCATTTTTCCTTTAACCAAATCTTCAAAATTTGGTTGAATTTATTAAACTGTAATTATTTTTAAAATTCATTGCAGATGCTGGGCTATTAATCTTGACTTTTCTGCAGCTGTATTATTTTTTAAAGTTAAAAATAGTTATTTGCGCTAATTATGTGCTATTAGATATAGTTAAAATATGATAATTGCACATTAATACATAGAGGAATTGGTTATTAGATAATAACTTATAGAAATGTGAAATCTTAACATCCACATATTTTTGTTTCAATATGAAATCACATTGAATTTCGATTATTTATAGTTGTAAATTGTCATCAATAGTTTTAACATCAATATATAGAGAAGTAAATGGATGAAATTGTTTTCACATTTCGTAAAGTTAAAACATCTTCTGTCTAATTCATTTTCTAATAATTTAATTTGGTTGGAATATTCTGAATGTCAATTCTGATGATTTTTGTAAAAATGACTGACAACATTCAAAGTGAAATATATTTTCTTTTTGAATTTGTTTTTGCTAGAATAATAATTTCTCTTTGAAACATTAATATTATCAAATAATGTCAAAACTACATGATACTTGCCTTGCGGTTTAAGATTAAGTTGACTAAGATGATTTGTACTGTCAACTAAAAAACCATTTTTTAAAATCCATTAATTATCTTCTAATATTCCACATTCACAATTTTTCAATTATAAAAAAATAATCATTTTGTCCAAAAACTATGACTAGAAAGTCATCAAATTTCTGTATAAAGCAGATCAGTGTATTCACTATCTTTACTTTCTAAAATTTTCATTGTTGATTAAGAGTATGTTCACCACCATTCCTAACTTCAAGGACCACCATAAACACTATTGACACATCCAAGTGACAAATGACATAAAATAATCCACACATGGTTGCTTGTATGTGTTGGTGGTGACTTTTGGGTAATCTCCAGAACTCAAAGTGGTGGTAAGTGCAATCTAAATACTAAAAGCTTATAAGTTCTAAAATACGAATGTTACATCGAAGGTGAAGAATGTTTTTGAAAAAAATTAAGTATCATCCAAAAGATGCAGAAATCTGATCCAACTAAGCTTATAATTTCCAACTATTAAAAGATTATAACTTCTAAAATACAATGAATCTTTTACAATATATGCACATAAGCACATGTTGAAATAATATAAAATTGATCATACCAAGCTTATAATTTAGAAAAACTAAAAGCTTACACATTCTAAAATACGAATTCTATTAAAATATAAATCCATAACCATATGAAATAAAGCATATTAATTTGACTAGCTTATAATTTCTAAAATACAAATTTAAAACACTTAAACAGAAAAAATAATGGAAAAATGCAATGGACACATATATTAATCAAAAAACCACATATTCAACAAATGCAAAATTAATAAAACAAACTTTGAAATACTAAAAGTTTCCAAATATGAACTTTACCACAATATAGGCCCACAACTACATGTTAAAATATACCAATTCAACAATCAATAATAAATGGCATTCCATCCCAACACTGATCAAAAGAACAACTGTCCAAACAAAGAATATTAATCTTACAACCAATAAAAAGTCCATAAATTAGATCCCTTCCCACCAAAGCGAACAATGTTGAGGGATTAATTTCTTACATGTCATTATTTTCTGGCATATGAATAAAAAGAATGATGATTAAGACATTTAGAACCACCCTTTGTGAAATAAATATGTAAATATTTATTATAGTCCATACTTCAAAATAGCCAGTCTCTAATATATTTATTTCACAGAGGCGAATACTGAATTTCTTAACCACGTGGGATGAGGGCTAACATTTACATATGATCACACACACACACACACATATATATATATATATTTATATTCAAGTTTTTGTTCTTATCAGTGCATTTTTTACCTTAATTCAATCATTTTGCAACCGACCATCAGCTCACAAGCCAGACCAATCTCCCTCACTCTGGATGCATTTTTAAACATATCAATTCATTTTTTCAAGTGATTAAGACATACATAGCTCATATTGTAATTGAACTTCATATACACATTTTAAGCATACTTTAATTTCACCCCCCCCATATATATATATATATGTAAAATAAATAAAATGCCCGTTAATTAAAAACAAAATTGTAATTATAATTGAAATAATAAGTTTAACAGTTTAAAAACTATTACAAACAATCCTTAAATCCACAGAAGTACTTTCAGTTAATTTCTTAAACCTGCCTCAACTGCCATTAAATTCAAAAACAAAAGCGGAAGCAAACGTCATCAATTCAAATTCCATGAGTATTTTAATGTTAGCAGCTTGTCAATTTATTAAATGCATACCTGTCAAGCAGAAAAGTAATGTCACATATCAAATTTTTTGTGATTGTATGCTATCAATATAGGTGAATCTAGGTACAATATTGAGAAGAGATTGAAGGAGCATGAATTGTTATATAAGGGTGTAAAAAGTAAAAATAATGGTGATTTAATATCTCCTTCAGTTTTCTTTGATCACGAAAAAACATGTAAATATAAATTTAAATTTGATTTTGAAAATGTGAAAATTCTTCATGAAGAGAGGAGAGAGAAACCATAGTAAAAGAAAAATTAAAGAGGCAATTTTTATAAACAGGAATAAAATGCATTTAATAAACTGCTAACATTAAAATATGAGATTCGTGAAATTTGAATTGGTGATTTTTGCTTCCGCTTTTGTGTTTGAATTTAATGGCAGTTGAGGTAGGTTTAAGAAATTAACTGAAAATACTTCTGAAGATTTAAGGATTGTTTGTAATAGTTTGTAAACCGTTAAATTTATTATTTTAATTATAATATATATATATCATATTTTAAATTTCTATTCCATAAAATTTCTGAAATATATGATCAAGTATGATCCCCTAAATGTGTATTTCATGCTCAACCAGCACTCATTAATTGATCCAGAGCACAAACTCTTACACACATCTTCATCATTTGCTTACTATTATATAGATGGCAATAGACTATGGTTTGATTACAACACACACACACATATATATATATATATATATATATTATAAAAAAATATAGTACCAGTTTGGAATACAAAAAAATGAGCAATATTTGTGAATATGTATAGATTGTATATACACACCCATGTATAAAGATGAGATATAAAAGAAAAATAGAAAACATTATTTTTATGTATTCTTAAATTATTAGTATTATATAACAAAAAAATAGTAAGTTTAAATGAATAAAAAATTAAAAATTATTTTAATAGTAAGTAAATAATTATATATGTAGTAAGCAGTAAAATATTGTAAACTGAATGACATAATCTAACCAAACTTCGCCATATGAGAAGGATGAGGGTTTGATAAATTTAGGCAACAAAGGTTTGAGCAGTTAGATATTTGCTAGCGGAGTTAGATACAGGTTACTTATTAAAAAAAAACAACATTTTTTTCAAGTTTTATTTACTTGAACTTGAATCCATGGCATATATTGTTTAGGTTGTAAAACAAATAACTTATTATGCATGTATAAACTTTGAAGGGATGAAATCAACTATAAAAATGTTTAATATTCCAAATACAATTTAGAGAACATGTCTATTGCTTTTAAAGATAAATCAAAAATTAATTTAAGATTTTTGATATAATTGATTGGTAATAAATGAAATGTAAATGAAAATTAACAAATATTAAAGAGAAATCTAAGAAATAATTGAATAAGATTGATAAAATCAGAAAAATCTAAATGGGAGTTAGAAGATATTCCAATAATTGCAAAGAGTTAAAGTTAAAAAGGTAAAATCTTTTAATATAATTGAACAATTTTTTTTAATTGCATCCAAAAAAAAACAAAAAGCAGCATTCAAACAATAAATGTTTTTATTTTTAAATATAGAAAATAATATATGTATAATATTTTATATTAAATACTTTATTTACTGTGGATTAAAAAGCCAAAAAACAATTGTTTGTTCAACTATGATTGACGTTTCTATATTTAACTTGAAATAAAAGCATGGGTATTGAGAAATTAATTAATTCAATCCTTTGATATAAAAAGTAGGGATTAAATTAATTGTTTTTTTGGACACTCCACATTTTTAATTTTTAAAAAAACACTAGTTGTAGTTGAAGAAACAATTATTTGAAGGTTTTTTTAGTTCACAATAAATAAAAACATTGTTTATACATTATTTTTAATTTTTCAGTATTCATATATATTTTTGAAATTATTCCAATTCATGTTGAAAATGGAGATTATAAATTAAAAAAAAATCATGCCCGTTAAAGATCATTTACAATAAATAAGCATTTAAAATAAATCAACCTTTACAATAAAGAAAAAATAAAATTTCACATATTTCTTTTATAAAAAGGGAACTTTTATAATCAAGAGAAATCAAGATTTGTTATTTCAATTTTAGATAATTACGAAATTATATTTTAGTTTAAGCTTTTTAATATCTATCTATCTATCTATCTATCTATCTATCTATCTATCTATCTATCTATCTATCTATCTATCTATCTATCTATCTATCTATCTATCTATCTATCTATCTATCTATCTATCTATCTATCTGTCTATCTGTCTATCTGTCTATCTGTCTGTCTGTCTGTCTGTCTGTCTGTCTGTCTGTCTGTCTGTCTGTCTGTCTATCTATCTATCTATCTATCTATCTATCTATCTATCTATCTATCTATCTATCTATCTATCTATCTATCTATCTATCTATCTATCTATCTATCTATCTATCTATCTATCTATCTATCTATCTATCTATCTATCTATCTATCTATCTATCTATCTATCTATCTATCTATCTATCTATCTATCTATCTATCTATCTATCTATCTATCTATCTATCTATCTATCTATCTATCTATCTATCTATCTATCTATCTATCTATCTATCTATCTATCTATCTATCTATCTATCTATCTATCTATCTATCTATCTATCTATCTATCTATCTATCTATCTATCTATCTATCTATCTATCTATTTTCTCTCATATGCATCATTGAAAACTTACTGAACTAATATCAGTGTATTTGAAAATCAGTCTGCTAACACTTCTATGTAAACTAATAAGGGCACTACCCTGAACTTTTTATTATCACATTGACCTGTCATTGACTTCTAAGATGTATAAAATTTGAAGGGAATCCATTTGATAGAAGTATATTAATTTTTGATTTCAATATTTTACCTAACAAATAAATGATGTTTCTAACTTAAATAAAAACATTTATAAACAAGATTTATTTTTCAGAAGTAGTGAATGATAAAAGAGAATTTTATTTTGGATAAGTTTGCTCAAACTTGTCAATTTAAAAATTGTAATAAAAATACTGGAATGTTTTATTGTTCATGAGTTTGTTAGAAGTTTGTGCACTGGCAGTAAAAGTGCAGGGGCCAAATGTATTGTTGTTAACTGCACTCCACTTCTGAAGTAATATACTTAAGGCACAAATCATATTAAAAATAAGATAAGAAAAGATGAAAACAATATATAGAAAATTATACCATTATGACATTAATGAAGAGATTTTGTTGACTTATTTTATACTGAAAAACTATTGAACATTATAAGCAAAAGATATTGATACTGAAATATTGTAAAAAACTAAAGAATAATCAATTAGAAATTGACACGGACAACTATTAACTGATTTATAGGTTGAAAGAAAACAATTTTATACCAAAGGAAATAAATTTTTACAGAGTATAGAAATTATCCTACCATATTTCTTATATCTCATGCAATTGAGATTATTCTAAAAGCTGTAAAAATCTAGTACTAATACAAGATAGAGACGCTAGGAATATTTCAGAGAGAAAAATATTTTTCACTGATTACAACAAAACCTTTGATTAAATTGATCATGTAAATGATAAAATATTTTTAAGAAATTAAATTAATAGGAATATTTCTTAGTTCTTTTGAGAAATTTATTTACAGAACTAGAAGTTCCAATTAAAACAGTCAATGTTTGAAGCACTGAATAATACTATTCTGTCTGTTTGACTTAAAACCAAACATGTAAAGGAGAAGCCAGATTGTACAAAGATATATTGGATTTAAAATTGGGCGAAGAAATATTAACAACAATAGATATATTAATACACCATTACAGTTGTTGCAAATACAGAAGGACCTCAATATTTTCATTAGAACGCTGAAAAACAAATTGAAAAGACAGAAGTTTACCTAGTTATGAAGAAAACAAAGATTATGATTATAATTATCATAATGATTAGGATTTCAAACAATTAATGGAAGCATAAAAGTGATGGTATTCCTTTGGTTTTTTTAGATTAATTCATTATCAACAAAATATTCAATAGTAAAAAAAAAAGTTGCAGACTGGGCAGATAAAAGCGATAAATATTTTTAGATGTAAAGTTATATTTTACAAAACAAGATCAAATTTGCTCAAGCTATGTTGTTTCTTGCAATTCTTTATAATGGGTAAATTGGATAATAAAATCGAACAAAAGAAACGCATTAAAAAAGCAGTGAAAATTTACGACTTTTCAAAGTTCATATGAAACGAAAAAAAAGTGTACTTGATAAGTTGAACCTCAAATGAGTAGGTTAAATTTGTTCTAAACATATTACAAAATGATCTAAGTTATTAAAAGTACATATCACGCTAAAAATATTGATAATAAAAAAAGGATGACCCAAGGAAAGTGAGTGAATTCTTATTGCCACAACCGTAAATGTATCTTCGAGAAATATGTAAAAGCAAACAAATAATAAGTGATTGTGGAGAAATGCTATTTAATAAAAGTCAAAAATAGATAAGAATTTGATGGTATCTAATAATAATAATAATAATAATAATAATAATAATAATAATAATAATAATAATAATAATAATAATAATAATAATAATAATAATAATAATAATAATAATAATAATTTATTCATTTTTATTCAGAATTTAATTCAGATAAGGAAACCCCCTATACATCACTATCTAATTATTTCTTGTTTAAATTGACTGCTTTTAAAATAAAAAAATAATATGGTTACATTTTGATTTAAATGTCATATGATATATATATATATAAGATAATGACCTGGGTCAAATGATGAGTGCTAGTTCAGCACAAAATGCATATTGGAGGTCAATTGTCTTTTATTGTATCTACATTCATATGCTTTGAAAAGAATGTGTAGTTGGTGTGGAGAGTATTTAATACAGTTATAAAAAAAAATAATACTGATTAATTTCTGAAACTTTCCAAATTATCTTATTTTATTATATGTGATATAAAATATACATTTTTTGATTATTATTTTTTTTTATGTTTAACTTCTAATCTCTCTCTTTTTTTATATTTTAAAATAAAGTAATGGAATGACTCTATTGCTGGAAGTTCATAAAAGGTCAAATTTCCGAAGTGCCAAAGCGGGGCGCGATCTATGCGGATTCAGCTCCCGATTCTTCTACTTTACCATTGCATCAAACCTGCAAGAGCTTTTTAAATCTTTATTTACTTTAAATGGACAATTTATGGTGAAGGTTATTCCTGTCTGTAGTTTCTCCAGAGTTTATAATATATTTTTTAATTTTAATTTAGTGATAGTTTCAGCAGTTATTCAAAATTGAGGCTTCTTTTCATTTTACATATTTTTTTTTATAGAAGCAATAACATCTTTTAGGTGAAATGTTTTTCTGTCTTAATTTTTTTTAATTCAATAAATTTAAAGGCATTTAGTAGCACTTAGTATTTTATGAATGGTCTAATTTCTCCATGTTTATTTATATATAGTTTTATAAAAACTTAATAATTGAAATGATTCTAATTTCAGAATACATATTTTTGGTTCGCTACTATTTCAGAATTAATCTAATTTCCCCTACAATTCAATTAAAATCGAACTGCTAGTAATTTTCTGTTTAATTGTTTTACTTATTATTTCCAAGTTATTTTTGTATTAAAGCCACTATTCTTTCACATCTTCTAAATTCATTATACCTCATTTTCGACTCTGTACTATCATAATATTGTATTCATTATTATTAAATATTTTAATATTTGTAAGATTGAAATTTAGCCTATTTGCACAACTTGCTTATTGTTTCACTTTGTTCCTATGTGAGTAACTCTTTGAAAGGCAAAGTCTTTATAACAGTATTAGAGAAAGAAACTAAATAGGCTACTCATCAATCGTGATAACTCTCAGGTAAGTATAGTTATTTTTTGTTTTTATTTTCTTGTTAAGAATGCATTTAAGGATCAAAAGTGAACAGTTAATTAAATTGGTTGTGGGATGGTAGGTAGAAAATAAAACATTAAATGTTGGAAAAATTTCAGACTATAATCAGCCCATAATCAAACTCTTGATCATAAGCATGATTAGAAAATGACTTGAATTTATGCTACGACACACTTTCAGGTCCCATGCACATTTAAACAGCTATTATACGCGAATCTTAGGCTTAAGACTAGAACATAACCATCCCATAAGGCTTATTAAGTAAATAAATATCACATGACCACCATTTCTTATTAAGTAGATGGGCATAAATTATTTTTCATTATTAAATACCTTCAATTGCAAATCAGTATTTGTAAAATATGAATGACAGTTTAACATGCTCTATTATCTATTGTCACTTCTAGGCTTCTCAATATACTATCTTTATTGTGTTACAAGTTTCTGTCAAGTTCATTGCTGATTATTCTCTTCTAGTATTTTATCTAATAAACTAGATCAATAAAATAAAATAAAATAAATACATCAGTTATTCAAATAAAAGGATTAAGCATTATCTGATAGAATAACCGTTTTCTTAATTTACTGTAATCTATTGCATTCACTAAGTCTTTGATAATACCGCTATTGAAAAGAAGGTATATCCACTTTTTTAAGGGGGGGGGGTAGGGTATCAAAATTTTATATCCATATAAAATCCCCCCCCTCCATACTATAATTTGAGAAATTCAGACTTAATTTTTAAAAATATAATTTTGCAACTAAATGTATGTCTTAGCCCTTTGCTGAATCATTATCCAGTATTCGTTAACAACTTTCTTGACCATCGAATCCACTGCTTTTTTACTTCAGATTAATATTACAGTTGGTTGTTCTTCTGGTTTTAATATTCGTTTTCTTCTTACTTAGCATTAACAGGTGTAACCGTGCTTTAGAATGTGAAGTAAAAAATTAAGCATTCCTTCTTTCATGGGTGCTTTCAATTTTACACAATTATTTGAGATTTCTAAATTATCAATACAATGAGAAATTCTTCTGAGAACCAAGAAGATTTGAAAATAACGATAAATACAAAAAAATACTTAGTCTACCAAAGCGGCAATAAAAAATTCCAAACACATTTCAATCATTTCGTATTAGACACCTTCTAATTAAAATCTGATCAAAACTATTTAAGTGATTATGAATAATTAATACTGTATTCAATATATGATCGATCTATACCTGAAACGAGTCTGGCAATTCAAATCCTTTCAGAAAACATTTTAGAGTATAGATCGAATATGACAAGCCGAATAAACTTGACCCTATTATAATTGAATATATTTTATTAAGAAACATATTCAAATGACAATAATAATGAATCGTAAATTAGTTTCTTAGAAATATGGATGCATAATATAATTCCCAAATATCATTTTTGAAACATTTACATAATTTATATTTATTTAAATACAAGTATAGCATATATACTTAAGCTAGATATATAAAAACAAAATTTAAATATATGTAATTTTTTTCCAATGCTAAATCTAATATTTTAAAATTATTTTTTACATTTCATTTTTACCTTTTATTGCGATTCCAGGTGAGAGTTCTTGTATTTGATTCTTCTTAAAGCTTAATTATATAATACATGCATCACGAGAAGCGCTTCCCTTTTCTTTTCTCTTATAAGGGAAATGATCACGTATATTGAATATATAAACTTTCTTTTTTGAGCATGCTTTTCTGAAGAGAATATTAAACTATTTCAAAAGGAAATCAAGACTTTAATGCTAACAAAGAATTCTAATTGGTTGTTGTTTTTAACATGCTGATTACTAAAATTATCTTAAAATTAAATACAAACTTATTTCGATTATATATATAAATTATATTTTAAAATATATAATGAAGATATTTTTATGTTTGTATATAAATATAAATATTAATAACTTGTCAATTAAAATATGTTTTGTTGGTTTAGAAAAGTTAATAAAAATGTGCATTTCAGGTACAGACTTAGTATTTGTTTGTGGTATATATTTATATATGGTCTTGCAATTTATTGATAAATAACTATAAAAATGATATATATATATGCGTATGTATTAATGGATCCTCTGAAAACATATTTAACTACACATACATCTTGAATTTAAACTTCACTTATTTTAAATTCCATTATATCACAACTATTCTCCAGTATATACATTCTATATCTTCTATCGCTATATATGTATTTTATAATACCTCTTCACTCATCTAATAAGTTAGAGGTTGAAATAGATGAAAATCCAAATCAGGAATGACAATCCTATATTTATATACATTGTAAATAGAATTAATAAATAAAATTTATTTCCAATCTTTATTTATTAGATAAATTAAAAAGTTTGAAACTTATGAATTTTCAAACCTTTGTTGATCATCCGATATATAAATATATTTATCCACATCTCATGTGACCAAATTGTATTGAATAGTCTATTGAAAATTTGAATTCTGCCTTAGCTATACATATTGTTCTAGCGCAATCATTTACTATTACATATACATTTCTTGAAGAGAATATTTGCTGGTCTACAGAGTGTTGTAAAGTGAATGGTCTTTGTCTTGGTGGAGACTAATGCGACATCATTTTAAGAATAATAGTGATAACAAAAAGAATACAAACTAGGAAGAGCACTAACAAAATTGAAAGATCGGATTGGTTCAATAAATTATAGTTCACCACTGATAATTGATACATATGTAGCATTGCATGTAAATTATTTTTCTGTAAAATTTTGTGCTGAAACTAAAGTATAGCAATTAATCCTAAATGGCTGTAAAGTCGCCAGCCAAAGCGGCACCTAACGGTCTAAGGCAGAACATGCTAAGAATTCCCGAGATGCAAGTCAATGTTGTCATTTTCTCATATCAGATCACTTTCAAATAAAGGAAGATTGCACTAATTGGAAGAAGAATTAAACATTAAATGGGTCATTGTTGAACTTGTGAAATTAGAAGTAAAGATGAAGAAGCAATTGCTATAAAAAGTGGACTTGGACTCTACTACAAAGACATAAATATTGGGATACATGTAAAGTGGAATTCATAATACATAGGGAGTGAAAAAATATATATTGTGGATAATGATTATTTATCAGACAAAATAGCAACATTATACTTAATGGAAGATATTAAAAGCAGATAATCCAGGTTTATATCCTAACAAGTTCCATCGTAATAAAAAGATAAATGATTTTCATATAAATATACAAAAAGCTTTTGATCAGATCTAACAACATGTTAAAATTATCTTTGGGGATTTTAATGCTAGTATATAATTGATTGAAAATTGAAGGTGCTGCGGATAAACAACTGTATAATATGAATTGTTTTTTTAAAAATAAAATTAAATGGAAGCAGCTATGGAAGCATACAAATGAAGATATAGAAGAATTATTGGATTATATTTTGAATAACAGAAAATACATATTTTAAGATTTTAATGTCCTTAATAGATTCAAAATTAGAAAATGATAATCAGTTGGTGAGAAGAAAAATATTTGTTAACGTAAAACTAGAAGGACAAAAAATATTAAGAAAATCAATACTAACAGTTGGTATTCCTAACTTTTAAAAACACTCTAATAAATTTAAATTAGAGCATGCAATTCGTTTTAAAACAATAACAGACTTTGAAGGTGGTTCATATTTGACTGAAACCAATAAAAATATTATTAATATTTTATTAAGAAATGAGGAACAATTTACCATAATTTTTCTATTGAGATAACAAAATATATAAAGAAAAGAAGTATATTAGGAGTAATAAGAAGGAATTGAAAACGAGAGCGAAAATAGGTATTATCATATCATTAAAATAATTAATAGATTAAAATGGAACTATTCTGGATATATTTCGAGAGAAGATGATAGTAGATAGCCAGTTTAAGATTTAAATAGAATCACAGGAAATTGTGAAAGAACCAGAAGATGATCATATATGAAATGAATAAATGAAATGAAGTCGATTGCTAGTGTACTGTGAAAAAAATTTAAGAGATTAAAGTAACTAAATTAAATTTGGAGAGACTTTTATCTTGCAACAGATCGGTAATACTACCATATATATATATTGTAACCTTTTTATTAGTTACCTCCCAACTATTACCAGCTTAGTTCAATTGTAACCTTTATTTATTACAGGCGCCGGACGACAATACCGAACCAACAATCCCATCTCTCACGTGACCTCCTTCAGGATCGATGGCGATGGGATAGAATAATAATAAAAATATTTGCCAGGGTGCCAAATTGCAACTTCAATGAAATATTTAGGCTAAACCTTATTTCAATCATTTATTTAATAATTTCTAATAACAATCTCTAACGAAGGATTTAATAAATAATCAATAAACAGAGGAAACACTGAGAGCGCAGTAAAAAAAATAATACTAATACTCTTGGAAATTCGTATTTATTAAAGAGAAGAAATTTTAAGCTCCACTCCCCTTACAATTTATACTCTCAGCACACTTCCCATTCATTACCATTAAAGTCATAATTAAAATTTATTTCAAATTATAAATAATCCCATGCCCATCTCCACCTTCCTGATACCTCCCTCCATCATCCTCACATTCATAAGTCCTTTATAATACTATCTCTTTTACTCTCAATTTTCATTGTATTAGCTCATTTTTCTCCAATGATAATCTCTTCTCAGGGTTTTAGAACAATAAAGTCTGGAAGTCGAATAAGCTGCTATGGATTATTGGTGATAAATACTCTTTCCCATGATTACCTCCTTAGTTGACTTTGGCTGACTTTAACATAGCCAATGTCCACTTACACAAAAGCTCTAATAATTAAGCTTACATTAATTTGTGAAAATAACATATTATAAACACTTTAATAACTAAAGAAAAATCCCCAAGAAGTTTATCAAGGAAGGTGTTTGAATACAGCGGATGGGGAAAGGATTTTATGCTCACCCACTGCATCCACAATCATCCAATAACCAACCCGCAATTCATCGGCAATTTAAACCTTGCAGTGCTACATAAGCTTAGAAAATCAAGCATTTAAATAAATTTTACCTGGTGTAATTTAATCTATAATATTAATAAGCCAATAAGCTGATACACATGCGCTTTGCAGATGTCACTATATAAATGAATACTCCCACTTTTTCAAACCCAAGATAAAGTCTTTAAGAAAATATAGAATGAATCCACCTATATAAAAAAATAAATGTCTGGTGTAATTTAATAAAATAATGCTCCAAATATAAATAATAGTGTATCGACGCATGACTGGACTTGAAATTTCTAGATTGTAGTAAACCATAAAACATTGAGACTTACACACATTTTTTTATATTCTAAAACAACAATTTTTATTATCAAACAGAAATCAATAAAATAATATTTACATTATTTACATAATTCCAAAGGCTTTCCCCTGTTCTTCAACCGTATGATAAAAAATAATCACTAAATAAACTACCAATTTTACGATGTTATAGAATGCAATCTTATTTAATTCTTACTCACTAGGGAATCACAATTGCCATGGAGTAATAATAATAAAACCGATATATAACGATAATATTTATCTTCATCACTTTTTTTCTTTTAATTAAGATATAGAGAACATTAAATTTCTTTCCCAATTCTTAACGCTTTCAATTACTGATTTATTTTCTAATTACCCTATTAATTCTAAAGATAATTCTTCCGACAATAAAATTAATAATTTTCCATTAATTATTTTAACCTAATATTTTTTCACCTTGTGCTTTACAATGGAGATATTTTAAGTATTGTTTGTCTTCTCGCAATCAAGTTACTTTCCAAGTGTTAAGAAATCGGTACTTAGCTTAATCATTATCATATATGTATACAATCTACATCAATGTTCTTACGATAATAATAATAACAACAATAATACTTTAGTGATTTTACCATTCCAGTGAAGTTTTCAGCTGGCTGTGAAATTACTTTCTAGATGATTTTATATAAGCACTGCTTACCATATTCTCGAGTCTTATTTAACTTTTAAGTTTAATGTTTAACTTCCTTATTATTCTTGGCTCTTATTAATTCTTTAAAACATTTAAATAAAGCAATGTTTCAGTATAATAATCGCACATATACTATCGCACTCATCCTGACATCAAATCGATTTTATGACTCTGTAACCAACATTTTAAACTGATACGTTACTGTATCTGAATTTCATACACCCGTAAGGAATGTCAACATTAATATGAGGGTAGGCAGTGACCCGAATAAAAAAAAAATACATTTTCACTAATGTTGAAATATGCTAGGATTTTTTCACTAGTCATACAGGAAGACATAGGTATACCTAAAACACTCTGGCCATCAATAAAAAAAAATCATCTTACGGTGTAGAAAATAAGCAAGTGAGAAACTCTTCCACTGCATTTGAATAACTTTATAAAAATGGAATAAACCTACATAGTTTGGTGGGGATTCTTTATCCAACCACGTGTAAGGGTCTAACATCAATTTGTACAAGTAAAAATTTCATATATACACTCCTCTCGCGAAATAGTATACTAAAACATTAGCTAACATTTTTTTTCAAGCCTTAATTAGTTTGTATCTAACTCACTTTAACTTTACAGTAATAATAATAATAATAATAATAATAATAATAATAATAACAACAACAACAACAACAACAACAATAATAATAATAATAATAATAATAATAATAATAATAATAATAATAATAATAATAATAAAAAGAAGAAGAAGAAGAGAAAAAGAAGAAGAAAAAGAGAAGAAGAAAAAGAAGAAAAAGAAAAAGAAGAAGAAGAAAAAAGAAGAAGAAAATAATGCCTATTAACTTTTAAAACCATTTTTCTATACTTTTATCACATAATGATATTTTATCATTACATTCACTCAATCTTTATAAAACATATCAATATACCTAAGTATTTAATAATACTACCTGATCCGATTCAAAACATTTCATTTAACAACATCTCTCACTACCTTCATAAAAAAATATGTAAAACAACAAATTATGGTAAAGGTTTACTTTAGCGACAACATCATATTCGCCCTCTAGTTTATAAAATTAGAACTAAAATCATCTAAAATCTTACGTATATGCTCCTATATTACAATTACAGTAAATATTTATTAAAACATAAAAGATAATAAAAATATTTACCTTCTTAATTATAATTCTGTCCTATGCATGCTAGGAAGTTGGAGAAAAAGGCATCAGTACTGTGTCTACTCTGGAAGGCAAATTCATGGAGGTACGATGAAAATAAAGCTCTGCTGGTACAAGATTGGAATTTCAGCGTATGCTTCCTTCTCATCCACATATTTTCAATATTCTGGCTCAATGACTATTTTTTGGCTGATGCCGGTCTCATGCACAATGTATTCTTGGGGCAAATTATGTGACCAAAAATACACTATATTTCTAATTTCCCCCAGAGATAGATGACCTTGGGAAAAGAAAGACCCCTTTATGATTGTGCTGTGACATATTCTGCATTGCCATCTACACCCATCTATGCCTGCAGAATACATCACCAGAAACAATGAACACCGCACTGTTGGCATGTGATGTAATTCTTCAGAAGGTGTTTTCTTGCAAGCTATTTGATGGCCAATTCCGGAGCTTGAAGGGCATTACACAAGTCGGACATCTTCCAGTCTTATGCCAGAATGGCAGCAACATTCAGTAAGTGCTATAAATCTAGATAGTTTAAATTCTTGTTATAAATATAGATATTTTAAATTCTTGAGTTTAAAATAATTTAAACTAATTATTTTAATTAATCTAGTGTAATTATTTCAACTTCTTTAAAATGGTAAATATTTTTTTTATTATCTTTTATACTTTAATGTAATTGTAACATATTAGCATTTATGTAAGATTTTTGAATAATAATTTATTTCTAATTTTGAAAACTAGAAGGTGAACATGATTTTTATGATGTGGTCACTAAAGTAAGCCTTTACCCAAATTACTATTGGGAATAAGGCACATACAAAATTATTTGATATTAACTTATCTACTAAAAAAATAAAAGAAATTCATAACATAGATTAACTGTAAAGTGATATATATATATATATATGATTAAATTTTTTCTTTTAGATTAAATATTAGAAACAAATAACACACAATAAAATATATACTCATAGTCTTCACGGATTGTCATTTCGAACTTCCCATTTTACTGCAGACTTTTACTTGAAATTTTTGGTTTAAGTTATCTTATTTGAATTTGTTCCATGTGCACACATTGAATAATTCCTTGAGAAATTCTGATCCACTTCATTGAAACATTCTTCGAGACTTATCATTTCTGTTTCACTTTTAGGACAAAATCCAAGTTCTTTTTAGTTGCAAATTATTCTTCCGAGGCCTTTATTGAAGAAATCACTTTCCTATATGACCCATCCTTATAATGGAATGTAATAAATTTTCATTTTTTAATTATAATCCTTAATCCATTTGGGCTCTTGGCATCAATTGCATTTTCATAGTTGAAGATAACTAGCCCTTAAGTTTTGACATATATAATGAATCAATTTAGCTTCACTGTAGGAAGTCCATTTACCAATGTACTTCTCCTTCCATTTACTTCATATGGGATTTTAGCATTCAGTTCCACCTTATTTTAAGAAATAAGAATCATTTTCTCTCAAAATTTTGGATAGTACAAATAGCTAACTTTTTTAAATTTAATAAAATTAAATTTGCAACAATCATTCATAGAACACAGTGTTTTGCTGATTTTTTTCGGAGCAAAATTCCTCCTGAAGCTTCATTACTTGCTCAACACTGATAAATTGGGTAAATTTGGATGAAAAAAAATCATGACGTTGGTCAACTTTTGGAGAAGAAAGAATGTGACTAATATAGAAAGTTACTCACAATTCATTTTGTAACAATATTATAAAATTTGAGGAAGTTTCTCATTCAGGAAATAGAATGGAACAATTAATATCAAACTTAACAATTTTTATTTTGAAAAATTGCTCACTGAACCCAACAAGGTTTCTGTAGATAACTGGTGTTGATGACTGATAATGACTGACTGACTAACTAAAGAGTGAATTAACCTTTCTTACTCTCTGTATCCCTTTCTGAATGTTTGACCCCCAAACCATTTATGTCTATATTTTAATTGGTTAATTACCTATTATTTTTTCAAAAATCATACCTTCCTACTTCACAAATATCACATAGTTTTCTTTAGTATTTTCCCACTCGTGGAAATCCCCCCCCCAAAAAAAAAATATGAAAGAAAAACATTTCCTTTTTAATAATAATAATAAAATGCATAGCAATCCAACTTTAAACCCAGAATCTTAACTGAAAATCAGCCGGTACCAATAAATTATCAAAACAAATTAATTCTTCCTTAAAGAACTTTCCAATGAGATAACACATGATAATTACTAATTACTAATTAACTCTATAATTAAAATTCATAATTAAATCTACACATACATGCATCGGCACACATATACAATTGTAGTTAAACCAATTGCTCAATATTTTGATTAACTCTTGATTTTTTCTATGACAATTTGATTTTATTACTTATTGTAATTTAAATTATTATTGTAAAATTATGATTGTCTATTTTCAGTCCCCCAAAGTAGTTTCACAATCTCACCCCCTCCTTTCCTTTCCAATCTACAAACTATTAAAATAATTTATAAACATTGCCAACTCATAAATTTCTCAATTATATCTTTGACTATTAAATTACCTTATGAATCAATACTAAATAAAAGAATTTTTTACTTATAAACTTTTATAATTAAATGTTTAGTTTGTGTACCATGTAAAATTATGCAATCCATAAGAATATGACCTTTACTTTCAACTTAGCATTGGCTAGAAAGCTTGTCTGCTAAAAAAAAAACAAAAAAAACATAGCTCATGAGGAAAATTTTATCAAACACTGTCATACATAACTAAGTCCAAAATCTAATGGAGCTTTGGGCAAACCCAATATATATATATAATTCAAACAAATTTATTTATTCAAATTTTAAAAAGTAGTAAATTGATTTGTTTGAAAGAGGATAAGGGATTAAGGATGTGCTTAATGAAACAGGATGAATATAACATGAAAATTATGGCTCAGATAAAGGAGCTTTGTCTTGAAAAATGTGAATTAAATAATATTGATGCATATAGAATGAAATTTATTAATGATGTTTTAATGACTGCTAAAAAGAAAAAAGTTATTGATGCCAAGACATATTACAATTTATATCTGTCATCTGCAGTGTTTCTAAGAATCTTTGCAAATATAAAATTGCATAAAAATAGTTATCCATTAAGAGTAATAGTAGATTTTGGTGGTGTTTTTTATTATAATGCTTGTAGATATATTGAAAAAATAATGCAAGATGTGCTTGGGTTTGGAGATTATACGGTTTCTTCATCATTTGATTTTATTAATAGGATTAAAAATATAAAAAATGATAATAATAATGTTATGTGTACACTTGACATATCCTAAATGTATAGTTCAATTAAGCGTATGGAATCACTACAGGTTATTGAAAAAGCTTTGATTTTAAAATCTATAGATAATAACATTAAGAATTTTATTATTAAAATCTTAAGATTTGTAAATGATCATATATATGTTAAGTTTAATGATTGTTTTTATAAAATAAATTATGGTTGGCCAATGGGTCTTCCGGTGGTATCACTGATTTGTAATTTTTTTATTTCTAGTTATGAATTTAAGATATTACCTCAGGTAAAATATAAAGGTATTAAAGTATATTGTAGATATGTCAATGATGTAGTTAATTTATTTAGTGAGTTAAATATGATTAATAATATAAAATGGGTGTTAAATGAAGAGAAGGAAAATTCTATAAAGTTTTTAGATATATTTATTAAAAGAAATAATAATGTGTTTGATTGTAATATGATTTTAAAGCCTGTGGAAATTAGGGGTTATATTCCGTATAATTCTAGAGTTCATATGGGTCATTAATTAGCTGGTTTAAAATCATTTTTGTTTAGAAATGATTTTTTGTATAAGTTTATTAGTGATAAAATTGAAAATATTAATGTATTTGTTACTTATATGTTGAATGTTAGTTATGGAAAGAATATTATTTATAATTCAATTACAAAATATAATCAAAATAAAACTAATAATAAAAAAATATTAAATAAATTAAAAAGTGATAAATGGATTTCTTTTCCTTTTATATCTAATCAACAAGCTAAATTAATTATTAAACTTTATAGTGGTTTGTGTAGGATTTCTTTTTTCTCTTCAAATAATATAAATGATATGATAAATATTTCTAAAACCAAAATTTCTAAGTTTGAATTAAATTCTGTTATATATATGTTGGTATGTTGTGGAATGAAATATATAGGGGAAACAAAATGTACTTTACAAAAATGATATAATGATCATAAGATCTTGTAAAGACGTGTACAGGAAGAAAATGTATCTTCAGTAAGTATGAATACTCCATCAATTATTTTTGATCACAATAGAGCATGTAATTATGGTTTTAAATTTGACAATAGTGATCTAAAAATTATTCAAATTGAAAGGTGTAATGAAAAATAAAAAATTAAGGAGGCAATGATAATAGCTAGGAATAGAGAGGGTTTATTGAATAGACAATCAGCTAATATAAAAACAACAGAATTGTGGGAAATTTGAATGGATTGATTGATGGGTAATATAAGTTTATTTTATGTACATTTGTATTAATGGTTGATAAAGATTGTCAGTTATAAAATTGAAAGTACTTCCGGTAAAGAATATATTGTTTAAAATTTGAATACTGTATTAAATAAATTTGTTTGAATTATTATTATATGATTTAAAAATACAGACATTTAATGATTATATATATATATATGTATTGTAAATGAAAGGTCTACTCGGACCTTAATAGGTGAAAATAATGATATAACACAAGACTGTCATGATATAATCTGGTCGTGGTCAGGGAACACAGCCCCATTGCAGCATTACATGAACGTATATTAAATTATCTCAAATAAAATATGTGACTATTCATTTAGTAACTATTCTCACTAATGACTGCATCTTAAAGCCACATTCAAAACCTTAAATTGAGATTTTGTTTACATGAGATTTTATGGCTGACCATGAACAAGATGGTACGATCTATAAAACTACTAAAGATTACTTTTCCAGAATTAAATGTATGATCCATTACATCAATATTAACTATCACATGGTGAATACAGGCCATACTTAGGATTTTAATACAGCAATATTATGTAGAGTATTTGCTTAGCAATAAAAGATAAGCAACATAAACTTTAGGTTTTTTTCAACATTAATTTAAATTCTCAACTTGAATCGATAGGATCGAGACTCTTATTGTAATAGGTAAAACATCAGTTGTAATATTAGAAAATAGGTTCAATCATAATATTAACTATCACGAATATCAATAAAAGTAACAAATTCTGGATTATATTCTAAAACTAACAAACCAAGGCTAAAGTGATGACGGAGTTAAATGGGATTTTATTATACCTAGTATATCACTACTTACCCAATAACAAAAGCATTAAGATCTTCTTCTAAAATTTCAGTTAACCTTGTATGCGTCATCAATGATAATATGTGCTCTAATATGTAATTTATTTAATATGATGGATTTTCTGGTTCTATGTGTGACAAATAGCAACGATATAGTTAGGTTAAATTATATAATTAACATTTGTTTACAACTCAATCAATACCAATAAACAATTGATTAATACAATGATCAAAAATAAATAAAAAAATAAAATACCATCACATGTACTTGTTTCATACATGGATAATGTACATAAATTCCAAAACAAACACAATATAAGGTTTTCTCATAAATGGATTTGATTTCAGCTCTTATAAGGAAGAGGATAAATTCAAATACCTAGTCAATAACTTCTTCAATATGTCAATATCAGAACCAATGCACACATACACCAGATTTATAATAATAGTAGTAATAACTGATATTGGTGACATGCAAAAAGTGGGTGTGGGAAGATAATTTATCAAAAAAAAATTTGAATCTCAACTCAGCTTGAAATATCATACAAATAATGCTCTTTTAATAGCTGATAACTGAATACATGGGATCAATCTAAAAATAAGGGAAACAACATAGACATCATAATGTATGGGTACTCTGCCCAAGCACATTTATACAACAAATAGCAATAGTATTCCTATGGATGTATTTATCCACACAAAAGAATAATAAGCATTAAATGCTCTGTGGGTTTTCTAACCATGATCAGAACAACAAGCACCATTACATAGTGTTCTGCAGATTAACCATCAGGGCAGAAACGAATATAAAGAATATAATAAAATGGCAAGAGATCTTTCTGCAGATTGAACCATCAGCACTGAATAGTGCCATATAACATTATAAAACAGTGCAGACATTCACTTTCTAAGTAAAAGAGACATAAAATTACCTTCATCTATAAAATTGCTAAATTAGAAGACTCGTTTAGTCTTACGAGCATGAATTAAGATTTACAATGAAATAAGTACTTTAGTGTGAGAAATAACTGAGATAACGGCCGACTCTGTCAAAAACATGGGCAGAATAATGATCCATAGTAAATATATTATGAGTATAGACACAAAAGTCCTGGAAAGACATATAGTACTAAACGATATATGCCCGAAATGGATTAATGATAATTATTATAATGACTCATTAAGACATTTGTCCTTATGAACATTAAAACAACATTTAGGTTGATGTCATAAATTTTATTTATTTGTATATTTTGTGTAAATGTTTCGTTCATATCTTGCCCTTAATATGGATACAAAAAGGAAAGAAATAAGTGTTAATACCTATCATAATGGACAAATATTATTGCCATTATTGTAAGTAAAATATAGGTTAGAACGAGTCCAATCATCATCCAGGGAAAGATAAGATTTTACATAATACGTATTTATTCCAAACATTTGTACAATTGCACCGTTATATATTTTTCTTTATTTATACTAATATTTTTGTTAAATGTTTTCAGTATACTTGACTAATTATTTCTATCATAAATGGTCTTTCTTGTCTGTATCACAACTGCAATATATAACAGGGGAATCCCATGTCACCATTATGACAGATTGGAGTTTATTATTTCAAGTTAATGAAAATAAAATGAATTATGATTTCCTTATAACAATATAGCAAACAAGAATGATTGAGACAATCATAAATATAAAATAAATTGCATTTATATTAACATAAACATCAAATGGCTATTCTAGGTAGGGGATAAGAGTTTAGAATATTTATTGAAATAAATTATAAACAAATTGTCTTTATTAAAATGATACTTACTATAAATATATTTGTTAAATATATACAAGTGTTTAAATAAAAAACTCTCAATGTATTTTTCCAATATTCACTTTTCAGTTGGTCATATCTTGTCACATACTTATAAATATTTTTGCACATTTATATATATTTTCATGTACCCACTCCCATTATTAAATACCTATACATATTTATGCCTACCCATATTTTAAGAGATATTAATATACCCTGAACTAGACAACGATGCAGATTCTCCATGTGTTTGAACCCAGAGAATAACGGAAACGAATGATAGTAAGGACGAGATGAGTATAAGTATGTAGTTTAATATGTAGTTGATTATTAATCTCTCCTCTACCAGGAATGAAATTAAAGTGTATGTTGATATGTAGGCGCAAAGATTAAAAATAGACTCTCTTATTCATTATGAAAATCTACTGAACCATTTTTATATCAGATAAAATCCCATCTCGTTACATATATATATATATCACCAAACACTAAATTGTTTCAGCAATGTTACCTGTAAGACAAACAAAGTTTGAATGGAGTAGTATAGATAAAGGGTTAATCTCTTACTTATAAGCTTTAAAGTTGTTAAGTGTATTGAAATTTAGACCAATGTAAATAATAAAACAAAACTAAATCCGCAATAATCGCATAATTATTAAAGTAACGTTATATTACATCAATTGTAATTCTTAATTTACATTTCAATTTCTATATGCCTAGCAACTTTGCAGCTTATAGATAAGAGATTGTTCTGATACTTATGCCACTTTATTCAGAGTTTATGTTTGTCTCATAGGTGGCACTGCTGAAATAATTTAGATTTTGATGTTCATCTAGTGATTGTTTACAAATTAAAAATATATGTCAATAATAGTATAGGCTGGGTAAAAATATTTATTGAAGTCCAAGATTGGTCACAGAATGTATTAGGATGTGCTCTCTTTCTAAATCCATTATGTCTCCTTATTAAACAATAACTTATAAATGTAATAAAGAAAAAATGAAATTGTCTAAAATTGCTTGTTGTAAAAGAAACAATTTTGAATTGTTAAAATTAAAAATTAAACAAAAGCTTATTAAGTATTAAAATTAGTATCAAACACAGTTTGTTTCAAAGTGAATTCAAATTTGTAAAAAAAAAAAAACAACAATATTTATACAAACAATCCATTTACTTTTTTCTCTGTTCTTCGATTTTAATTTTGAAAAAAAAAGTGTTGTTGATCAAGAAACAAATACTTAAAAATTGATTTAAAATAGATAAGATAATTTTGTAGATTGTCAGCTTGTGCCGGTCAAAATCGTGTATTCATTCAACAAGACCAATAATCCAAGCAAAAGTACCTTGAATCCAACCTTGCACAAGCTACATATGTCAGGTACAAGGATGAATCCTAACCTATTTGCCTAAACTATTGCCTCTCTGACTAATGGATAACGTTTGTGATGACACTAGCAGTGCTTTGTTTTATTCCGTCACAGCTGGAGGTCATGGTTCACATAGAGACTCAAAATAATAAAGGGTTTATATGAAAAATCAATGATTTAATGGATTCTGGCGATTGCAGAACGGTGCCAGATATAATCCGATCGATTACTAATGGTTTGAACAGTAATAATGATAATTCTTTATGGCAACATTACAAAGAAGTGAATTTAACTCAAAGAAATATTTAAATAAATAGAGTAATTAACCTTAGAGATTGGGAGTGATGACAAATTAAGCTTATTTAAAATAACAATATTATATAAATTTATTAAAGAATTTAGTACACAATAAGTTAAGTCTTTGTTTATACAACTTGGTTATTTTCTTTAATTCGTTTTGATGCGGCTTTGACAAACAATGTAAAAGTTTGTTAATTGGTCGGCCAAAAACCAATCAGCAATAAAATATTATTAGCTCTCCAATATATTATAAATAAATCTGTATATATATATTACAAGATGTGAAATATGTGCATTTAAAACATTATCACATTTAAAATCATTTGATATAATGAGTGTGGGAAGCAAAATAATTCTTAAATAAATAATTGACAATTATACAGTCAGATTTAATTAATTACGAAATTTGTTTGTGAAGGACATGCCATCATGGCAGAGAGCGTTTCAGGTTTGCTAAATAAAGATCTAAAATGATGAAGGCAGTATGCTATTATAGATTACAACAAAATAAATGAAGTCTGTTATGAACCTCTGGGTGGCTTTACTAAAAGAAATTCCTGATATGTACAGGTAGATCAGAGAAATGTTGGCCCTCCAGCAAAAGCATGTCTCTGAATAATAATAATAAATGTGATGTACTGGAATTCCCATACACATCTTAATAGTAATGCATGAAAATGATCCCTTGGTATGAGCTATGTCTACTTTGAGGGAGAGTAAAAGATTGGACTGGTCAGTTAAATTTCCGAAGGTCCTAAGAGGTAATTAGCAAAGCAAAATAATAAATGAATGGTTGTAGCTATACATAATGCCTTAGACATATATAGGTAGATAAAGTATCACTAACAAAATTATAACTTAAATCCTGATTAAAATAATCGGCTCCCTGACATCAATGAATGAATTATAAATTATATTATAAAAAGAAAGGTAAGAATTAGAACTAAAATATATATTGTTTTCCACACTTTTATTAATAAGTTATTAAATAGTTTATCAAAGATTACAAAATAAGACTGTCTTTTAATTAACATAGACGGGGCATTAATATCAAACTCACTTCTGATGAAGTTTGACAATATAAAGCATAATAAATTGTAAATCATAATTTTAATATTTTCTGACAAATTAAATATGTGTATGAAATATATATTGATAAAATTCTATGATAAATGTGCTGTCAATGATTTTTTTTCAAGATATACGTTTTACAGAAATTGTAATAGGTTTAGCTAATCGATTTAATTACGAGAGCAATTTTAAATTGGAGGTAATAATAAGATTTTTAAAATAATTTCAATCATAAGTAAATTTAAAATGAATTTATAATATCATCATCATCAACCATTATCAATCCACTGCAGGATGAAGGTCTCTCCAAGTTTAATCCATCTTCTCCGATCTTTAGCTTCTCTTTTCCACAACACCCCTGCACATTTTCTTATTTCATCCATCCATCTCACATGTGGTCTCTTTCTGGGTCTTTTACAATCTCTTGGAATCCAGTTTAAAATTTCAATTGTCCATCTATTATCATTTCTTCTAGCAATATGTCCAGCCCAACTCCATTTCAATCTTTTAATTTTTTCAATAAGATCAGTAACACCTGTTTGTTGTCTTACCCATACATTGCGTTTTCGATCTCTTCTTGTTACTCCCAACATACATCTCTCCATACTCCTTTGAGTGGTCTGAAGTCTCTGTATTGCTCTTCTATTAAGTGTCTAAGTCTCAGATCCATAAGTAAGAACTGGTAAAACACATTTGTTAAAAAACATTCTTTTCAAACACATAGGCGTATTTCCTTTTAGTATCAAGTTATTTCTACCAAAAGCACTCCAACCAAGTTTAATTCTATGATTAATTTCCTCCATTATGTTTCCATCTGTATTAATAATCTGACCTAGGTATTTGTAACTGTTAACTTCTTCTAATTCTTCATAATCAATCTTTATTTTCATATTTTGAGCAAAATCGATTAAACATTACTTTAGTCTTTTTAACATTTATCTTTAGTCCTACTTTTCTACTTTCATCTGCTAACTCCTGCAACATTTCCTGCAGCTCTGAAGCATTATTTGCAAAAACAACTACATCATCTGCAAAATCTAAATGACTTAAATACTCTCCATTTACTTTCATTCCTTTAGTTTCCCATTTTAATCCACAAAATACTTCTTGCAGCACTGCTGTAAAAAGTTTTGGAGATATGGAGTCACCTTGCCTTACACCTTTCTCAATGTTGATTTTTCCAGTATCATTATGTAATCTAATTGTTGCTGTTGCATTTTTATAAATATTCTTTAAAATATGACAATATCCTGGATCTATACCTTGATGATCCAATGCTTTAATCATTGAAGAAATGTGTATAGAATCGAATGCCTTTTCATAATCTACAAATCCAAAACATAATGACAACTCATATTTATTTGTCCTTTCTATGACTTCTCTCAATACCTGGATATGATCTATTGTACTAAAACCACTTTTAAATCCAGCTTGTTCTCTTGGTTGGTGGAAATCCAAAGTTCTATGTAGACGAGTTGTAATTATCTTGGTAAAAATTTTATATAAAACTGATAAAAGGCTGATAGGTCTGTAATTTCTAATATCTTCTTTATCACCTTTTTTAAATATTAATATTATTACTGCATTCTTCCAATCATCCGGTACATCTTTATCATTTAGACATTTGGTATATAACTTTGCTAAAATTGTTTCTATTTCTTCACCTCCTTCTTTTAATATATCAATTATAATTCCATCATTTCCTGGAGCCTTTCCTTTCTTCATACATTTAATTGCATGTTTCACTTCTTCATTTAAAATTCTGGGCAATTCGGAAGATGTAATAGATATAGGAGGTACTTGTTCTTTATTACTATATAATTCTTGATAAAAATCTTCTACCAATTTCATGATGTCATCTCTCTTTTTAGTAATAATTCCATCTTTTTTTCTTATTGCAGATATAAAATTCCTACCAATACCAAAATGTTGTTTAACATTCTTGAGACTTTTATTTTCTTCTACAGCTTTCCTTGCTATTTCACAGTTATACTTTCTTATATCATTTTCAACTCTTTTCCGTACCATTTTACAAAATTCGTGATATTCAATTCTTTTTAATACATCATTTTTGTATATCTTCATATTCCTTCTTTTCTTCATAAATTCTCTAGTCTCAGTAGAAATTTTATTAGTCAATTGCTGCTTTTTTCTACCAGCTATCTTTGTTGCAGTTTTTAAAAGTGTATCAGTTATTTTCATATTAATTTCATTCAAATCTGAATCATGTTCAAAATCTCCTAACACTTGAAACCTATTTGTAAGTTCTAATTTAAATTCATTAGAATGTTTCTGAAGATTAGGAATATCAACTGTAAATATTGTTTTTCTCAATAATTTTTGTCTCTCTAGTTTTACATTAACACGTAACTTACACCTTACTAATCGATGATCACTTCCTGTGTTAAATTTATTAAGAACATTACAATCTTGAAATATGTATCTCCTGTTAGTCAAAATATAATCCAATTCTGCTGTACCTTCATTTGGATGCTTCCATGTCCATTTTCTTTTAACATTTTTCTCAAAAAATGAATTCATAATATAAAGTTTTTCTTTTTCTGCAAACTCCACAAGTCTATGTCCTCTCTCATTTCTATTACCATAACCAAAATTACCTACAGCACTTTCATCTTTTATTTGTCTACCAATTCTAGCATTAAAGTCTCCCATAACAATTTTAAAATTTTGTTTACTCTGATCAAAAGCCTTTTGTACATCCATATAAAAATCTTCTACTACTTCATCATTATGAGAACTTGTTGGGGCATAAACCTGAATTATCTGCATTTGGTATCTGCTATTAAGTTGTATAACTAATCTTGAAACTCTGTCCGATACACCATCAATCTCCACAATATTGTTCTTCCACTTTTTATTTATAATGAATCCTACTCCACTTGTATTTCCAATATGTGTGCCTTTATAATAGAGTATATGTCCACTTTTTAAATCAATTGTTTCTTCACCTTTTCTTCTAACTTCACAAAGTCCAATAATGTCCCATTTAATATAAGACAATTCTTCTTCTAATTCTTGCAATCTTCCTTCACTTGAAAGTGATCTGCAGTTCTAAGTACCTAAATAAAAAGTTGTCATCAAGTGGCAGCCTGGGTCCACAATCAGAGGATTCTTAGCACCCTCTGCCTTTGGCCACCAACCACTGCCTTGGTTGGTGACTTTACAGCCTCCTGGGAATAAGGGCCATGCTTTATTTTTGTCTGTCATAATTGTATATATGTATTGGAAAAATATTTATCATTTACACAAACATTCATTCTGCCTTATCAGGCACTGAGAAGAAAGACCATGGTGTTTCTTGATCTTAAACTTAGAGGTAAAAAGCCAATAAACTCACCACGCTGGCTAATGCGTGTTGGTGAGCAGCCCATCCATGTTCATATACTATATGAATAATCACATAGTAATAACAGCTGCAATGACAAGAACGTATGGAGTGGACATTAGGAATTTGCCCTGCTCGGTTCCTTTAAGGCCTCCAAGAGGAATCAAAAGGTCTCCTTTCAGTTAATAGCAAACTCCTTTCTGCAGCCAATTTATAATATAAAAGGTACAAAACTAAACAAGCTTTTCTATTAATTAATTTATGGGAAGTAAGTGTCCTGTAATGATTTTAATTGGAAAATTAAGAGGGAGAGAATTTAAAGTTAATAGCTCATTGAATTTCGTACTTGGAAATTTCAGTAAATCAAATATTCTAAATAAACCCACAAAATTAATTTAATTTGCCACATCAAAATAATGTAAGATTTTATAAGAATTGATATTTTAAATTTAATAAAATTAAAAGATGCATTTAAACAAAGCCATATAAACATCACATCAATATATAAAATATACATTAGTATTGATTTGGAAAACAAGTAAAATGGAATCAATGGCTTGCTGTGAATTGGACGTTACCTCAGAATCAATCACAGGCATTCTATGGCTCTAAACAGGCATTTATACAGTCAGATTATTTGCAGGCTTCCTTGACACAGACAGTCTCCTGCTAGATATTAAAGCACTGGAAAGGCATGGATGAGTGGGTGGAACAGACCTCTAAGAAGCAAATGACCGATCTTTTCACCCCATCATTTCTTTAGGCATGATGTATAAATAGATTAATCACTTCTCTCCAGTAAACTCAATAATAATCTCTCTTATCAAAGATCCACTATTTATGTGTTCTGATCTTTATCTATAGGATTGAATCTACAGTGACAGCTGCCAATTGCAATCGCTCTAAGTGTTTCTTTGAGGTTGGAGCCTGCTGTGGAGGGAAAATCTATCACTCTGCATGAACATGCCCCAAGGGTTGCTTTGCTAATTAAAAAAACAACAACAAGTATATTATGTTTATCAGTCATTGTACTAACAAAATCTATTTAATTAATGTTTAGATTAACAAAAATGTAGATTTTATTTAGAAAATTTTTAGGAATTTGGTACAATGACTTTCAAACATATTTGACATAAACTTAAGCAGAAATTTACAAAACATTTCTTACAAATATTACATTGTTAAAATAATTGAATGAACTTTAATAAAAAGATAAATATTAAATGTTATCAACTGATTAATTGAAGAAAAATGAACTTTAATAAAGAATTTGAAATATTTGTAACATTTTATAGATAACTAGGATTCAATTCAATTTAATAGAATAAACACAATATACATTTTTACAAATATAAAATAAATAAGCTAATATAAAAAAGGTCAGTTTTAATTAAAAAATAAGATTAATGAAATATAAAAGATTATAATATTGCTTAAAATATACTACCACCTAATATGAGATGGGTGTCAGTTAATAAGGATTGGGTTCAAACCCAGACTAGTGCTGATGACATTGGCACTAGGTGAAGCAGAAATATGTACTATATTTCCAGCTTCATATCCCTCGACTTGGGGAAAAAAACAACAAAAAATATTTTACTTTTGTGTCCAGTGACAATAGAGGCTGACCAAGGGTTTCCTGACCAAGGTTTATTATATTATTATTGGAATGGTAACTGTATTGAGATTTGCAAGCCTTTAGTTTCTTCTAAATTTATTACTCTTCTGAAATTACAATTCTTAAATATCATCCTATTAAACAATTTATTTTCTTAGCAATTATTTCTTATCTTCTTCATTCTACTAACTTAGTCTTTTTACTTCATTTAGTTACTATTAGATAATAGTCCTTAGACAAGATTTATATATCAACAGTCCAGCAATGTAATCAATATGTATTTCAATGATATGGGGTCATACACAAAGGGTCTCACATTTTGAAAATAATTTAGACTTCCCCTGGATCTGGAGGTATTTCATGATATGGTTTTAAATGGACAGCATTAAGTCTCTTTTTGTTCATTAAAAATTTCTTTGCTTATTCCATCATCAGCTAGGATGAAGGCACTATTTTTATGTTTCCGATGTTTATCTTTGTGTTTTTCTCTTCTTCCTTGCTCTGCTGTGTATCCTGTTCTTTATCTTGATCTTTCATCATATTGTGTGCTATTTTCCTGATTATTTCTGAAAGCAGTTTCTCTCTTCCTTTAATCCCTTCCAAATCACTATTTACTTCTTGTATATTATCTTTTGCAACATCATCTTTCAATGTTTCTAATGGAATTTTCTTTTTATTTGAATTTTCTATACATTATCATTTATTTTGGGAATTTCTGAGATAGGTTTATCTTCTAACACACTTATTTTGTATTCCTTTTCATTTACTTCAGTGTCTATAGGCTTCTCAAAGTTCCAACTATTCTTTGTTGTTCAACAGGTTCTGCCATGATTTCTACATTAGACTTCATCTTTTCCATGTTTTCTGTATTGATTTCTGTATCTATTATAGTCTCTGAATAGATTTTTAATTTTTTTGGTATCTCCATATTGATATTACATTTAACAATATTTACAACATCAATTTTAGACTCTTCCATGATCTCAACCTTGATTTTAGACTCTTTCATAATTTTTAACTCAATTTTAGATTTTATTAAATCAGCTTGTAACTCATAAGCAGTCTTTGCATCCATTTTAAATTCTGTTACTGTATTTGATACTATTGCTATCTCAGTTTCTGTATCTACTGCTTCTTCTTTTGCAATTTTAGAGATATATTCCACAATTAAAAGTTTTACTGAAGGTGGACTGACAACTTCAATAAAATCCTTTGTAATTTCATTTTCTTCCTTTTTAACACTTTCAAGTTTTGCTTCATCAGTAATTGCATATTCAACTGGTGATTCTTTTAAAATATCTTTGGCTGGAAGTTCTAAAGTTTCTTTAACTTGGTTTAATGCAACAATATTCTCCGTATCTCTTTCTGTTTTAAAATGTTCTTCCACTAAAAGATCCTTTTCAATCATTACTGACATCTTTTAAATATCAACTTGTAACATTTCTTCTACAACCTCTGAATCAATTCTTTGCTCAAACAGTTTAGGTATAATAATATCAGCTTCTTCCTTTGTAATTATATCTCTTGCTGGTTTTGTCTCTGGCTTTGGTTCGATAGATTCAGCAACTTCTTCTGCACTTACTACTTCTTTAGGTGAAATTACAATTCCGGTTATGTCTTCTTGAGATTCTATTTGTGGAGGCAGTTCTTCACCATCTTTAATCATTTTTGTAGATTGTTCCCACTTATCCTTCTTCATCTCTGTCCTTTGGTATAATTTTTTTTATTTCTTGTATAGTTCTCTCTGCCCTCATTCGGCTTGACTCCTGATTAATTTGGATCATCCTCATCATACTCTGGAGCATGGCAATCACATTTTTATCTTCTGAAATGTGTTCCTCCATGTTTTCTTCTTTCATTGGGATGCCAGTATCCACATCTTCACTTTCCTTTTCTTCTATGCTGTTATCCATTTAAATTTTGAAAAGTTTGACACAATAACGGTAATAATGCTGATCTTAGAATTCAAAGTTATTTTACTAGAACTATGACTCACTGACACTTTAATACAATCTTAAATAACTAGAACATAAATGTAATTTTATCTTGGAATTTATATAATCACTAATTCGAGCATTTGCTTCCCTCATTCTGTCCACTCTTCCCATCATGTTTTACTGACTGTGTCCTTTCTGATCTGCCTTACTAAGTTTCTGTCTGTTTCAAGATGGATATTTAAATAATTGTTTCAACTTCAACAAAAAACTTTACTTTATTTTTATTTTTTTTTCATGAGAATAATTGATTTATTTCTTGATTCTAGCTGGTCACCCTTGGTCACTCCTTGCCTCTGAAATGGACTTAAAAAAATCATTATTTTCAACATTTAATACATAATTTTGTTGTGATGAATATTACATTGCTTACAATTTTATTACATATTACACCGGTTATAAAATTCTTCACTCTCCAATTCTCATATATATATATATATATATAAATTTGTTGCCAAGAATTACACGGTTCTTTCTTTCTTTATTTACTTATTTTGAACTTGATAACGAATTTATAATGGTAATAGGTACTCTATTCCCTACACCAGGGCGCCAGTTATCAAGGTCAGCACTAATATAACACTTACAGATAACTTTACTATATAACAATAAAAAAAAGGTATATATATAAATATATGTATTTTTATCAATTGTTAACACAGTGTGCCCATATGAATAAACATTAAATACATTTTGTGACAACCTTTTACACATAAGGCTTATGAATGTAATACATGGGCTTTAACATTTTTTTTCTCAAACACAAGAAAACACAAAACAAATTCATGTGCATGTAAAACCAAATACAAAAAAAAAATTCTACATATGGCTGGAATACATGGGTTTCAAAAAAAAAAAACTTTCACATAATAATATATATATATATGGTTGAAAAATCAGGTACTACAGTTATAGTTACAGTATTTGGATTTAAAAGAAACTTTCACACAACATTTTATGGTTGTAAAACACAGTCTTCGGTTTTTGACACTCATGAAAAAAAAAACTTTACATTACTTTGACCTCACTTTATGATTTATTTTACATAATTTGAGTTTGGTATAAATCTAACATTAAGAGAAAACATTTTGCTAAACTTAAGAGCACATACAGAAATTATTACATGTCACTATGGATTCAAACTCAGGTGAACTAAACAAAGCTTTAACTACATTGGTCCGAGTATATAAAACTGTATCTATGAAATATCATTTGGGGATATGAATATTTGTTCAATTGTCAAATCCAGAAAAAAATAATTGTACATCTATATATGGGGGAAAAGTTTTTCAAGCTTTTATGCTTGAGATACAATACAACTTTTCCACACATATGGATTTCCAAGAAAATATATAGCAATGCAATACATATAAAATTTTCAAACACATCTGTTCCTACACCTTGCACATACACACCCATGTACATATATACACAGTGCTACATATACAAGTACATAGATTTTACACACATATATTTCTATACACATTCATAGTACTATACATTATTGGAAAAGAAAAAAAAACTTTGGAGAAAAAGTTGAAAAAAAAAAATCCATATACGTGTCAAATTCTTTACACTTTGCTTTAAAATAATCACAACATTATATACTAAATTAACAAGAAAAAAAATTCTATACAAATTTTTCTTTTCTCCCCAAACTTTAACACTACCTTTAGAGCAAACACGGGAGAAATCTCAGGAAGGAAAAAAAACTTACATATACATTAATATAGTAGTTCAAACTACTTTCATATTTTATACAATCTATTTAACCATATGAGTTTTCACTTTTAATTAATCAGTTTATCAAAAAAAAAAAATACAGACTATGGATGGAAAACATGGTATTCCTCTTTAATTTATTAACAAATAGTATTTGATTTTATAAAATCAATATGACAAAACTAAATCATTTTATATTCTGGAAAATTATGTATATATTAAATTATATATAGCAAATTATACACATATAGCTAATGAATTATTCAGGGTGTGAGAATAATTAACAGGCTCCACGATTGGGCATCCAAACTCGGAAAAAAAAAAGCGCAGCCTCTGTGCTGGTCAAAATCGTGTATTCATTCAACAAGACCAATAATCCAAGCAAAAGTACCTTGAATCCAATCTTGCACAAGATACATGTGTCAGGTACAAGGATGAATCCTAACCTATTTGCCTAAACTATTGCCGCTCTGACTAATGGATAACGTTTGTGATGACACTAGCAGTGCTTGGTTTTATTCCGTCCCAGCTGGAGGTCATGGTTCACATAGAGACTCAAAATAATAAAGGGTTTATATGAAAAATCAATGATTTAATGGATTTTGACGATTGATGTGCATTTAAAACAACACATTTAAAATCATTTGATATAATGAGTGTGGGAAGCAAAATAATTCTTAAATAAATAATTGACAATTATACAGTCAGATTTAATTAATTACGAAATTTGTATGTGAAGGACGTGCCATCATGGCAGAGAGCATTTCAGGTTTGCTAAATAAAGATCTAAAATGATGAAGAAGGCAGTATGTTATTATAGATTACAACAAAATAAATGAAGTCTGTTATGAACCTCTGGGTGGCTTTACTAAAAGAAATTCCTGATATGTACAGGTAGATCAGAGAAATGTTGGCCCTCCAGCAAAAGCATGTTTCTGAATAATAATAATAAATGTGATGTGCTGGAATTTCCATACACATCTTAATAGTAATGCATGAAAATGATCCCTTGGTATGAGCTATGTCTACTTTGAGAGAGAGAGAGAGTAAAAGGTTGGACTGGTCAGTTAAATTTCCGAAGGTCCTAAGAGGTAATTAGCAAAGCAAAATAATAATAAATGAATGATTGTAGCTATAAATACATAATGCCTTAGACATATATAGGTAGATAATGTATCACTAACAAAATTATAACTTAAATCCTGATTAAAATAATCGGCTCCCTGACATCAATGAATGAATTATAAATTATATTATAAAAAGAAAGGTAAGAATTAGAACTAAAATATAAATTGTTTTCCACACTTTTATTAATAAGTTATTAAATAGTTTATCAAAGATTACAAAATAAGACTGTCTTTTAATTAACATAGACGGGGCATTAATATCAAACTCACTTCTGATGAAATTTGACAATATAAAGCGTAATAAATTGTAAATGATAATTTTAATATTTTCTGACAAATTAAATATGTGTATGAAATATATATTGATAAAATTCTATGATAAATGTGCTGTCAATGATTTTTTTTCAAGATATACGTTTTACAGAAATTGTAATAGGTTTAGCTAATCGATTTAATTACGAGAGCAATTTTAAATTGGATGTAATAATAAGATTTTTAAAATAATTTCAATCATAAATAAATTTAAAATGAATTTATAATATAAAAGGTACAAAACTAAACAAGCTTTTCTATTAATTAATTTATGGGAAGTAAGTGTCCTGTAATGATTTTAATTGGAAAATTAAGAGGGAGAGAATTTAAAGTTAATAGCTCATTGATCGTACTTGGAAATTTCAGTAAATCAAATATTCTAAATAAACCCACAAAATTAATTTAATTTGCTGCATCAAAATAATGTAAGATTTTATAAGAATTGATATTTTAAATTTAATAAAATTAAAAGATGCATTTAAACCAAGCCATATAAACATCACACCGATATATGAAATATACATTAGTATTGATTTGGAAAACAAGTAAAACGGAATCAATGGCTTGCTGCGAATTGGACGTTACCTCAGAATCAATCACAGGCATTCTATTCCCTAATATTGATTATTTTTTGAACTTTATTTATTCTTAGATAAAGACTGATAGAAAAACGAAAAACTGCTCAAACCCCACAGGTTAGTAATGGGTAAGTCTCGGGAATAATACAGGTTCCTTCACTGGTCTTCTGTGGCAGATATTGGAGAAACGTTTATCTTGCAGTGAGCTACATAAATACAGTTAGTTGTATTATACATATGTAAGTGTTAAATATTAATAGTGATAGCACAAATGTATATGAAATTAAAATGGAAGTTGCATTAAACTCCTAGTGAGTTATATATAAACTAATACAAATCTACAAATCCTCACAAATCCATCAAGAATTGAAAAGTACAAAATGAACCCCACTTGCACTTTAGCTTTAGTCATATATAAGCATTCAATTTATTGACATATTACAATGCAGAGTGTTAATTCTATATATTAATGCAATCTCAGGACATGCCTTGTATTTAACAAACCCTGAATATTGAATGAAAAATCAGTAAATAATGCAATCTCAGGACATGCCTTGTATTTAACAAACCCTGAATATTGAATGAAAAATCAGTAAATAGATGCAGATATTATATAGTGGTAATGCAAATGTAGTTGAAATTAAAAGGAAATTATTATAAAACCCAAAACTCCCATAAGATATATAAAATATGGTCTTTCCCTTTGATTTATTTATAGCAATTTCAGAATAGCTTATGGTTGTACTGATATTCTGTTAATATATAGAAATTCAAATTCTGCATTATAACATATCACTAAATTATATATGTTTCAACCTAAAGTACAGAGGGCTTATTCTGTACTTTTCCATTTATTGATGGAGTTGTATTAGTTTATATATTCTTCATAGGAAGAGAGAGACTTTTACAGTAACTTACACTTTAATTTTAACTACATTTGAGTTATCACTCTAAATTGACATCTAATAATTGTTGTTTCATTTAATATTCAGAAATTGTTAAACAAGAAGCATATTTTTTTTCTCTGATTATTTATAGTGATTTCAGAATAGCATATGGTTGTACTGACATTGCATTAATATATATATATATAAAATACATATTTTGCGGGTTCATCCGTGTTAAAAACTTTTAATACCAATACACTGACGTTTCGACTTGGTCACACAAGCCATCCACAGAGTTATAAAAAGGTAGAAAGACGGTTGTAGAGGCGCTACAATCACTGGTTTGAATAAAACATTAAAAATCCCACCAATAGCAAAAATGTTAAATTTAAGAATGTTTTTTAAAGAAATCTTTCCAAATAGGAGGAAGTTTGCACGTATCATCTCGCTTATTGATACAATCTGGCCTTTTAAGTATCTCAATGGCTTCTCTGATTTTGCATTGGTAGAGATTATCACATCTGGATATGATCCTGGTACTAGAAAAATCTATTTTATGACCTGAATCTATAGTATGGAGTGAGAGTGCTGATGATGATGAGTGTTGTTTAACTGCATTAGCATGCTCATCTCTCCTAACACTGATGCGACAATTACTCATACCTATGTAAGAAGCTTTACAATTTTTACATGAGATTTGATAGACACCATGAGATTCAAGAGGGATTGAATCCTTAGGCTTGGTTATTATATTGCTGATCTTTTGATGAGCAGAAAATGCTGTATCTATATTATAGCATTTTAATATACGTCCGATACTGTCTGTAGTTCCTTTTACATATGGAACACAAATCCTAATAGCTGACTTATCATCTTTTTGTTTCCTATTTTGTCTATTTTGGGCTTGAAATAAGGCTTTTTTTATAAGTTTGTAATTATAACTATTTGCTAATAAAACACTATTAATATGATTTATTTCTTCTTTCAGATGTGTGTCATCTGAAAGATTAATTGCTCTATTTAAAAGAGTTTTGGCTACAGAAACTATCTGAGTTGGGTGATGATGAGAATGGAAATGTAAATATCTGTCTGTGTGTGTATCCTTTCTATAAATAGAAAAAGATAAACTATTTGGTGTTCTGGTGACTAGAACATCAAGAAAAGGGAGTTTTCCATCAGACTCTGTCTCCATTGTAAATTTAATATGAGGATGCATATTATTTAAATGTAAGAAAAAATCATCTAATGTATTTTTTCCATGTTGCCATATGACAAAAGTGTCATCTATGTATCTGAGCCAAATGAGAGGTTTTAAAGATGATGATTCTAAGGCACGAGTTTCTATATATTCCATGAATAAATCAGCTATTACTCCTGAGATAGGTGAGCCCATAGGAGTACCAAAAACTTGTCTGTAATGCTGTCCATTGTATACAAAATATGTATTTAAGAGACAATGTTTAATCAAAGCAATAATATGGTCTGGTAAATTGCAACGTTGTGAGATTATATTTAAAGCTTCATCAATTGGAATGTTTGTAAACAAAGACACGACATCAAAACTGACCAGAATGTCACTAGCATTAATTTTTAAACTTTTTAAAACAGAAATAAAATGAAGAGAGTTTTTAATATATGATTTAATAGATGGGATTGTAGGTTTCATGAAATCCGATAAGTATCTAGCTAAAATATGAGTTGGAGAACCTATTGCACTTACTATTGGACGAAGAGGGGTATCTGGTTTGTGAATTTTTGGAAGTCCATAAAATTTTGGACAGACACAAGATTTTTCACGAGGGATTATTTTATTTTTTATCTCTGTTTCAATAGGTGATTTATTAATAATAGCTTTTGTTGTTTTTTCCAAATATGTAGTATGATCTCTTTTTGATAGTTTATAAGTTTTATCACTAAGCAGATCTAAAATTTTATTATGGTAAATGTCACGATCCATTACAACTGTGGCATTACCTTTATCAGCTGGAAGTACAACAATTGATTTGTCCGATTTTATATTATTTAATGCTTGTCTTTCTTTCTTTGAAAAATTATTTTTAGGAAGCTTAGCTTTTTTTAAAATATTACAAATCTCAGCTCTAGCTAAATCAGCCGATGTAGAATCAATTTTATCGAGAGCTGATTCAACATTACAGACAATTTTCTCAAAAGGTATCCGGGAAGGTGTTAAAGCAAAATTGAAACCTTTTTCTAAAACCGAAATTTCATCTGTAGAGAGGGCTTTCTTAGATAAATTGTAAACGGTTTTTTGATTTGGATACATAATGTTTGGGGATTGTGTTCTAATTAGCATTTGCAATTTTTTCTTTTGCTTTGCTGTTACCAATTCCGAATCTTTAAACGATCGAAAACTTGCAATACGATCAAAACTAGTCCACAGTAAAGGATGTATTTTGTTACTAAGGAATAAACGTAAATGTAACAATACTTTATCAATTTTGTCTAAATTTTTTCGAGTTTCTTTAATAAAAGAGTTTAAAATAATATTGCTAGTTTTCCTTAGAATTTTATTAACATTATAATTGTTCTTGTGAAACACAATTTTACAGCAAGTGGGTATAACGTTGTGATTTTTGCACGCTAACAAAAAAGATAAATTACAAAGTAACTTACATTTCTTACTCCACGTTCTTTCAAATATACGAAGCTGTTTAAAAATTTCCTCCCCGTAGAGGTTAGTAATGTTAAAACGAAGATTTGCACGGGTTAAATATATAAAATACATATTTTGCGGGTTCATCCGTGTTAAAAACTTTTAATACCAATACACTGACGTTTCGACTTGGTCACACAAGCCATCCACAGAGTTATAAAAAGGTAGAAAGACGGTTGTAGAGGCGCTACAATCACTGGTTTGAATAAAACATTAAAAATCCCACCAATAGCAAAAATGTTAAATTTAAGAATGTTTTTTAAAGAAATCTTTCCAAATAGGAGGAAGTTTGCACGTATCATCTCGCTTATTGATACAATCTGGCCTTTTAAGTATCTCAATGGCTTCTCTGATTTTGCATTGGTAGAGATTATCACATCTGGATATGATCCTGGTACTAGAATAATCTATTTTATGACCTGAATCTATAGTATGGAGTGAGAGTGCTGATGATGATGAGTGTTGTTTAACTGCATTAGCATGCTCATCTCTCCTAACACTGATGCGACGATTACTCATACCTATGTAAGAAGCTTTACAATTTTTACATGAGATTTGATAGACACCATGAGATTCAAGAGGGATTGAATCCTTAGGCTTGGTTATTATATTGCTGATCTTTTGATGAGCAGAAAATGCTGTATCTATATTATAGCGTTTTAATATACGTCCGATACTGTCTGTAGTTCCTTTTACATATGGAACACAAATCCTAATAGCTGACTTATCATCTTTTTGTTTCCTATTTTGTCTATTTTGGGCTTGAAATAAGGCTTTTTTTATAAATTTGTAATTATAACTATTTGCTAATAAAACACTATTAATATGATTTATTTCTTCTTTCAGATGTGTGTCATCTGAAAGATTAATTGCTCTATTTAAAAGAGTTTTGGCTACAGAAACTATCTGAGTTGGGTGATGATGAGAATGTAAATGTAAATATCTGTCTGTGTGTGTATCCTTTCTGTAAATAGAAAAAGATAAACTATTTGGTGTTCTGGTGACTAGAACATCAAGAAAAGGGAGTTTTCCATCAGACTCTGTCTCCATTGTAAATTTAATATGAGGATGCATATTATTTAAATGTAAGAAAAAATCATCTAATGTATTTTTTCCATGTTGCCATATGACAAAAGTGTCATCTATGTATCTGAGCCAAATGAGAGGTTTTAAAGATGATGATTCTAAAGCACGAGTTTCTATATATTCCATGAATAAATCAGCTATTACTCCTGAGATAGGTGAGCCCATAGGAGTACCAAAAACTTGTCTGTAATGCTGTCCATTGTATACAAAATATGTATTTAAGAGACAATGTTTAATCAAAGCAATAATATGGTCTGGTAAATTGCAACGTTGTGAGATTATATTTAAAGCTTCATCAATTGGAATGTTTGTAAACAAAGACACGACATCAAAACTGACCAGAATGTCACTAGCATTAATTTTTAAACTTTTTAAAACAGAAATAAAATGAAGAGAGTTTTTAATATATGATTTAATAGATGGGATTGTAGGTTTCACGATGAAATCCGATAAGTATCTAGCTAAAATATGAGTTGGAGAACCTATTGCACTTACTATTGGACGAAGAGGGGTATCTGGTTTGTGAATTTTTGGAAGTCCATAAAATTTTGGACAGACACAAGATTTTTCACGAGGGATTATTTTATTTTTTATCTCTGTTTCAATAGGTGATTTATTAATAATAGCTTTTGTTGTTTTTTCCAAATATGTAGTATGATCTCTTTTTGATAGTTTATAAGTTTTATCACTAAGCAGATCTAAAATTTTATTATGGTAAATGTCACGATCCATTACAACTGTGGCATTACCTTTATCAGCTGGAAGTACAACAATTGATTTGTCCGATTTTATATTATTTAATGCTTGTCTTTCTTTCTTTGAAAAATTATTTTTAGGAAGCTTAGCTTTTTTTAAAATATTACAAATCTCAGCTCTAGCTAAATCAGCCGATGTAGAATCAATTTTATCGAGAGCTGATTCAACATTACAGACAATTTTCTCAAAAGGTATCCGGGAAGGTGTTAAAGCAAAATTGAAACCTTTTTCTAAAACAGAAATTTCATCTGTAGAGAGGGCTTTCTTAGATAAATTGTAAACGGTTTTTTGATTTGGATACATAATGTTTGGGGATTGTGTTCTAATTAGCATTTGCAATTTTTTCTTTTGCTTTGCTGTTACCAATTCCGAATCTTTAAACGATCGAAAACTTGCAATACGATCAAAACTAGTCCACAGTAAAGGATGTATTTTGTTACTAAGGAATAAACGTAAATGTAACAATACTTTATCAATTTTGTCTAAATTTTTTCGAGTTTCTTTAATAAAAGAGTTTAAAATAATATTGCTAGTTTTCCTTAGAATTTTATTAACATTATAATTGTTCTTGTGAAACACAATTTTACAGCAAGTGGGTATAACGTTGTGATTTTTGCACGCTAACAAAAAAGATAAATTACAAAGTAACTTACATTTCTTACTCCACGTTCTTTCAAATATACGAAGCTGTTTAAAAATTTCCTCCCCGTAGAGGTTAGTAATGTTAAAACGAAGATTTGCATGGGTTAAATATATAAAATACATATTTTGCGGGTTCATCCGTGTTAAAAACTTTTAATACCAATACACTGACGTTTCGACTTGGTCACACAAGCCATCCACAGAGTTATAAAAAGGTAGAAAGATGGTTGTAGAGGCGCTACAATATATATATATATATATATATTGGACCATTAATAAAGATGGGATTCCATCTTTATTGTTAAAAGGAGATTGCCTTGACAACAGTTTGAAATTGTTGATTGTTAATGATATTGGGATTGTCTAAGTGTTTTTAATTATATATATATATATATATATTATGATTAGATGTCTGTATTTTTAAAGCAATATACGTAATTATATAACTGAATATTTGTAAATTCAGTAACTAAATAATTAAAATTTTTTATCCACTTAGGAGTGCTTTCGATTATCCCAGTAATCTGCAGATTACTGCGATAATCGAAAGCGCTCCTAAGTGGATAAAATTTTTTAATTATTTAGTTACTGTATTTACAAATATTCAGTTATATAATTACACACACACACTCACTCACTCACACACACACACACACACACACATATATATATATATATATATATACACACACACACAAAGGAAATGTTTCATTTTATGTTCCAAATAGTAATTAATAAATTAGTGAATAATTCTAAAAATGTCATACCTATTAAGCAGAAAAGTAATATTATTTATCAAATTTTTTTGTGGATGTATTATATATATAGGTGAATCAAGGTGCAATATTGAAAAAGATTAAAGAAGCATGAATTGTTATACAAGTGTGTGAAAAACATATTTCAAATACTAATGTTAAATGTTTAGTATCTTCTTCACCATGGCATAATATTCAAAATGATGAATAAAATCATTTTCTACTTCAGGTTCTGATTCGGATCTCATACCTCAAAAGGTTGTTGTTTTATACAGGAGAAGTCAAGGTAAGTTGTTTATAAAAATCACTTATCATTTATAAGCAACAATTTTGAACCACTATTATATAATTGAAAAACACATATTTGCTGAATTTTATTCTGCTTTTTGAAAATATTCTCTCTCAAGGAAAATTTAATGATCTCTTAACTTTTGCATAGAAGAAATTGATTGTTATGTTTTTTACATGCACAATGGCATTAGAATTTCTTATTATACTGAGAAAATTGTATAACCTGCTTAAATTTAATTTGGGAAAAGACAATACAAATAAGGCTTAGCTGGACTGTCTACAAAAGCATATGCAGTATAATTGTATTTATATATTGGACTCTTTTCATCATCTAATATAAGTATTGAATATCTTTAGAAAAAATTAACTTTATTTAAATATTCCAAATATATTCAACAGTTAGTAATCAAATATAGGTTAGTATATGCACAGCATTATTCCCCCCTCTTCATCAGGTATTGTTGGCCTGGCCAGTGACCATACTAGTATGGAAATCGAATCTTGAGCCTTAGATTCTTGAATATTAATTTTTAAGTTAATGCTCTAACCTACTATGCATCCTGCCAAAAGTAACAGTCAGTAGAAATTTCTTATACACTTCTATGAGGTTCCTCCTGATTTCTCCATTTTTTTGTAAGAGCAAAGTTGATTCGTAATTTTCATTTATTATGTATAGTCACACTAGGCTGACATATGGTCTTGTCTGCCATTGTCATGTGAGCAGTTTCTTTAAATTTTCTTCTTTGCACCTTTTCTTTTCTATCCAATATTTCTGTATTTTCCCAATTAAGCATATGTTCACTGGTATATACATGATCTGCTATCTTAGACACACCTGTTTTTCTCTTCTAACTTCTAGTCATCAGTTTTTATTCTTGCAAGTGCTTTTCAATGGTTCTAGGGTAGCACCATGTATGTACCAATAAACATATGTTCAATTGGAAAAATATAAAAAATATTGGATAGAGAAGAAAAGGTACAAATAATAAAATTTAAGGAAGTTGCTCACATGAACAACCCCAAAAGTCAACCTAGTGTGACTACACATAATGTATAGAACCCAATAATCAACTTTGCTCTCAGGAAAAGGGGGAGAAAATAGGATGAACTTCATAGATAAGTATATGAAATTGCTGCTGACTGTTGCCTTTGGCAGAATGGCTGAGTTTGTTACACCATTGCCTCAAAATTCAATATTCAAGAATCTAAGAGTCCAGGTTTGATTCCCATACTAGGGTTATTACTGGTTGGGCCAGCAACACCTGAAGAAGAAGAAAAAATAATATCTTTCAAAATGTTGTGCATATTACTGACATTTGAATGTATTTGGAATATTTAAATAAAGTTAAATTTTTCTAAAAGACATTCATTACTTATATTAGATGATGAAAATAGTTCAATATAAAACTAAAATACCATCATCACAAACCTTTAGGAAAAACATATACATTATAAATTTGAAAAAACAATTTATATCTTACATTAAATAATACCCCAAATCATCTAGATAAAAACATGTCTTTTATTTCCAAATATCAAAATTCTTTGACTTGCTGAGCTAGAAATGTAGAAAATTTATAACATTCTGTGGTGTTGCAAATATTTTTTTTTTGGTTTCTTTGTCTATCTAATTTTTTATAAATGCTTTATTGTAGATAGAACTGTTGTATCAGCTCATCAATACATCCAGTTATATATGACCCTATTTAATAAAAAATCTCTTGAGGACTTCTTGCTTGATTTTTATTTTTTAAGGACTTATAGAAATCATGTCACATGTTCCCCATGATTATGCTTATTCATTTCAGTTACTATTTTAATGTCATTCATTTTATTATTGTTCTGAAATGCAAATAATCATTGTCATTTTCATATTTCTGTAATGCTGCTTAAAATGATAGTTTCATTTGCTTTATAAATACATATCTTTAAAAGCTGCTTTAGTTTTATCTTTAGTATATTTATCAAATTCTATGGCTGTTTCTAAAATTTACTAATCTTTAAATATGAACTAAATTAATATGTTCATTCTTATTTTTAAATATGACTTTTCATATTGAACACATAAAGCTATCTAGCAGCTTAGTGCGCAACACAATATTTAAGAATATGTTTTTTTACCAAATTGGAATTTACATTCTTTTGAAGGTTATCATTAATATTTAATGATTTTAATCATTATCATGATTAATTAAATATATGAAATTCTTATAAAAATTATACTTAATAATTTGAGACACTTTTATTGGAGAGACTGTTTCTAGAAAGGATTTTTTTTGGGAGGGAAAAGTGTTTTTTGATTTTGTTGGAGGGTAAGAGATTCTTTACAGGTTTTTTCTTTTGGAGGATATTTTCCATTAACCTGTTAACTGGAGTCTTCTTCTATCTGTGAACATGGCTTAACTCACTCTAAAACAGATCGTTTTTACATTATTGTAGCAAATTTATGCTCATTTTAATGCTTAAAAAGTACCGCAAGAGGCTGCCTTCTCTAGATTACAAGTAAAAAATCAATAATATTTAAATTTAAAGTTCTAACAATGGAAAAAGGCAGACTTTCCTAGGTGCTGATTGATTGTTGCTCATATTGAACAAAAGGGTGTGCTTGTCAACAATTTACACTGCTCCAACTTCTTTGTTTTGATTTTGAAAATGAAAATGAATGTTTTAGAGTATTTTTTTTAGTATTTTTTTTACATATTATAAATTATTTTGATAAAATATGCTGAAAATAAAATTATTTTAGAAAAATAGTTAAGATTTTAGTAAAAAACTATTTACTTTTACATGAATGTAAGTTGAGAAAGAAAATCAATGACTTACGCAACATTTTTAATAGGTTACAAATGTTCTTTTTAGGCTGTCACTATAATATATTTTTATAATTATAAATAGAAATTTATTTTTGAAAAAACTTTCATTCACTTTCATATTCTGAAAAATTATTAATTTGCTTTTTACAAACAAAACTAAAATGAATATAATATTAAAAGACAAATATATTTTTATTGCTGATTTTGTAATTGACCAATCAAAAGTTTAGAGTTTTAACTTACTCAACTGACTGAAATTTCTGCACCATAAAGGTTAAAATATATTATATAGCTATATATATATTCAGTTACTTGTTTAAATGATCATATATTTAAATATCCAAATAGCTTTTTATCAGGAAATGATATGATAATTTTTTTAAGTTAATCTGTGCCAGATATACAAATACAATAATATTATTTATTAAAATATAAAGGGTATTTGAACAGCCTCAACATTATAAAAATTATACTTAATCATTTAATTATTTTTTGATAATAATCACTTTATATGTTGCTTTATTGCTACAACCAAGTCATCATTCTTATGCAGAATTCCCAATTTGCACATCTCAAATAATGATCAAAATCATATTCAATCTAATATTATAGGATTTAAAGTTTGTGAATGAATTTTTTTAAAACCACTATGTATTTAACAAAACTGGTTAATCAAACCACTGATAAGCATTTAAATCAATAAATAAATATCATTATTTCATTGCATAAAAAAAACCCCAACCATTGTGTTGCTGTATAATACTTTGTCTTGAAATAAGATTATTATCAGGTAATATAGAAATTAATACCAGAGATTTCATCAGTACCAGCATTACTTATTGAAATAGTGTTTCAATTCAAACTACTGTATAGAGAAGAAATGATTGTTAGTTTTTTGTAGGCAATAAGATGGATAACTAACTATTTATTCACTTACATACTTGTGTTGGTTTACTTAACCAACTTAGTTACATATATTTAAGTGTGCTCTAATGTATATTTAAGATATATTATTTCTATTTTAATATATATTTTATAATAACACCAGACATTTGTGGTTTTGGAATATATGATTTCAGCATTGTACAAACATTTCAGTTATTTTTAGTGCCATTTCTGACCAGTGACAGTTAAAGTTTTTGTCATTTCTTCCAGAATTTTGAGATACTATTAGGATTTAATCAGTTTCACCTTCTTTTTATTTATAAAATATAATCCATTACTGTTAAATTGTATTTATTGTTTGGACTATTTTTATCGTTATGAGTATTGAATGTCTTTAGAAAGATTTAACTTTACATTAAATATTCCAAATACATTCAACTGTTAGTAATAGCACAACAAATAGGTTAGTATTTGCACAATGTTTTGAGAGGTCTTATTCTCTCCTCTTCTACAGGTATTGCTGGTCTAACCAGTGACAGTACTACCATGGGAATCAAATCTGGACCCTTACATTCTTGAGTATTGAATTTTAAGATAATGCTTTAACCAATTGAACCATCTTGCCAAAAACAACAGTCAGAAGAAATTTCAGATCTTTCATGACTTCTCTTTTTTCTTTAGAGCAAAGTTTATTAGTGGTTACCATACATTATGTATAGTTATACTAGTTTGATTTTAACCTGGTGTGACTATACATAATATATGGAAACCATTAATCAACTTTGCCCTAAAAAAGAAAAAGAGACGAAATCAGTAAGAACCTCATAGATAAGTATATGAAATTTCTATTGACTGTTGCTTTTGGAAGGATGGCTCAATTGGTTAGAGCATTATCTTAACATTCAATACTAAAAAATGTAGGGTCCAGGTTCGATTTTCATGATGGTACTGTCACTGATCAGTCTAGCAATACCTGAAGAAGAGGGAAGAATAATACCTATCAAAATGTTGTGCACATACTAACCTGTTTGATGTGCTATTACTAACAGTTGAATGTACTTGGAATATTTAATTAAAGTTAAAATTTTCTCAAGACATTCAATACTCATATTAGATGATAAAATAGTCCAAACTTAGAACAACTAAAATACCATCATCACAAACCTTCAGGAAATTGCAGTTAAATGTTTATTTTTCTTTATCTTCTCTTATAAAGCATGTTCTCTTTTAAATATATTTTTAAAAATCTTATATTTTGTTATTTGGACCTTGTGTAGTTTAGTGCAGAGGTAAAGTGCCAATACTTGAGGGTAAAACCCTTCATTACATTCACATTCAGAGACTTCAAGGGCTCAAACAACTTATGAGTTTCTGAGCTGTAAAGAGATTTGATGATGATGATTAAAGAAAAATGTTTCAACTATATGACTGAATTATTATCAGTATTCTTTGTCGTTTTTATAATAAGAAATAATTTGATAACATATTATAACCACAGTTGCTTTAATATTCTAACCTTTATCATACTGATGAAAATTTATGCTATGATGTATTTATTAATTTTAGGTTTTCAGAAGAAAAAAAAAACATGTTTTTTTTACAAAAAAGTAAGTAAAATGGAACGTTTTAATAATCAATATTAATATAAAATATGTTTTTCATTAATTAATAATTGAAGTCACAGAATGTTCACAAATCATGTACAGATTAAATGCCAAGATTCAGGCTACACATCTGTTTCCTATGAAAAATGATGAGGAATTTAATTTGAGAGTAAAACTAAATGCATATTTCCATAATAAAAGACAAATAAAATCTCAAGAATATAAGCATAGTTTTCAGTAAACAGAATGTTAGAAATTGGAAAAATAAAATAAGCATGATTTGTTAAAGCGAATGGAGTATGCATAAATAAATTAAAAATTTAAACTATCTTAATTTCTCAAGTATATTTTAATGATCTAACATAGTGTTTTTTAAATATATTTAGTTTTTGAAAAAAGGCTTTGCTCTGGAAATGTATTTAAGGATTTAAGTAGTAAATATTTTTGAAATTTTTGTTCTGGTCAATAAATATTTATATTAATGAATAAGATAGAAAAATTGTAGCTATTATTAATCTGGAAAATTGTACTATTTTTCTTTGTAGTAATTGTATTAATAGTAAGAGTATTAGGTGAAGTAGGAATAGTAGTAGTAGCAGTAATAATAGTAGTAGTCATAGTACTACTAGTAGAAGTAATAATAATAGCTCTGCAGCTGTTTTTCTGCCAACAACCCAGGTAAAAAGTTCCAGTTTTGTTTCATTTAAAACTTTCATTTGACAAGATAAAATTCTTATCTCTTATTGTTTGTCTTCAATCTCTTGATAACTCTTTTATCAAATTTATTTAAATTTGTCATTCCAAATTTATAAAATAATTAGTTTGTCTAACAATAATTTTCTAATTAATATGGCAATTGACTTGTCACATGACCAGGTTGCTGGAGCCAATTTCACTAATATTGAGTTACAATGTTTAAAGATAATACAGGCATATGATAACGTTGCTAAAAATAATCTTCAACAGATCAGTAGAAAAAGTAATAATAGTTCAATAGTTATCAATAACAAAAATGATAATTTTCAACAATTTCTAATTTCACTAACACAAAATTCCAAAGTTCAAAGATAATGCAAACATATGCTCATGTTACTAAAAATAACCATCAACAGATCAATAGCAAAAGTAATAATAGTCCAAAAGTTGTTAATAACAAAAGTAATTATATTTCAGTTATTCCCAAGTCAGCTTCACAATATCAAAAGACCGATAGTCAATGAAAAGTTCAATATTTGGATCCAAGAGGATTATTTGTAATCTTTAAAAGATTTTTTCCCACTTGGTCCACAATTCTATCTTCTATAGACATCAATGTTTCTCTATATAAATTTCCTAGGCAATTATTATTTGATGCAATACCATTGAATGGGCTCTGGGATACCATTGCACATATTGCTGACCATTTGAACCTCAGATATTTAATAACTGAATTATTTCTGACCAAACAGAGAAATTAATTTTAAGCACAAATTAAATCTTTTAGAAACTTTTGAGTTTTAATTACAATGGATCCAAATTACTACAACTGTATCACAGATGTGCTCAAAACATCTACTTGGGATATACCCATCAATATTGCTAGTGTATTATACAACAATCTGGCAAAGTTACAGCTTTTCAACCCATATACTTGAAGAATACCCCTTTACCTATCTCTAGTAATAACTATGATTTTAAATTACAACTGCACCATGGCATAGATTCACACATAGTTGCGATTCAGATCCTTAATCAAAAAGTCAGAGGACTGAAATCTGTGTGCTATTCTTGTCACCAGCAGAGTTATCTAAATATACAACATACTGATCTCCAGACTTCACTTTCAGAAAAACCAACTGATCACATAAATCCCAAAGTCAACAAAGAACTGTCAACAGCAAATCCCTTCATGATTGTATCCATCAATAGCCAAGAGTTTATTCATGCACATACTACCTATACTATACACTCACCCACTCTCAATCTTGATCCACTACCTATTGATTTAACACTCCATGAGGCAGATAATTATAATCTTGCTAACCCAATTCCTATGCAAACCATCCCTGACTCAGATAATATTGTTGCCAATACTTCTCTCATGCAACAACTGAAGCCAGTTCTGTCTTAAGATTACAACCCCCCAACTATTATTTACAATCAGACTCATCATCATGATCTTACTATTTATAATAAAATCTCAATACTTACCATGGAGGCATGATTCCATGTTCACCACCTATACCAGTCCTTTCTCTCCTACCAAACCTCTAATAAAACAAAAGAAAAGCCTTGGGTGCTCCAAAAAGGCTCAGTTACTTAAAAAAATCAAAAACAGATGATGATGACCTGATAATGCAGGATATGGAATCTTTAGAAACCAGCCATACTCTCATACAAGCTCAACACCCCTTATCTGACTCTGTAGATCAATATATCCCTATCTCCCATCAACAACAACAAATACACTCCCAGCTAACCTGCAAACCTCGTTAGTTACTGATCAACTATTATTATAAATTCATATTTATGTATTTGGACCTTCATTGAAACATTGGAATTTACACCCACACTGACTAATGACTAGAATTGATTACCTAAATCCCTCTAATAAATGAAAGTAAAAATTACTGCATTTAAAGTTCGAGATATCAACTGTATCTAAGCTTTTTCAATTAAACAAGGCAAAACTCTCCATACAGCCTTATGTGCTTGGATTACTTGAGACAAAAATGGATCCTATATTGACAACACCTTTTACCTTAATAGACAGGGTTTCTGTGCTTGTTCCAAGGACACATCTCTATCAGGTGAAACTGTTATTGTTATTACTCTTCACTGCCGATTCTCATCATTCAAGATTATTTACATAGACTCAAATCTCTTAATCACCATATTTCACAGCTGTATTATGACACTAAATATTATATTTGTCTATATTTCTCCTAGTTCTACTGTTATTTTAACCATTATTATTAATTCGTTACTTGCCTCTTCCCTCATCCAACTGTTTTAATGGGGGGATTTTAACTTTTATTATCAATCATTTATGCCACTGTGACTGCATCTAATAACCTTCCCATTAATGAGTGATCAAGACTTTTTGCCTTCTAATTCTGTCATGTTTTATAATAAGTGGCATGCCTCGCTCATCAATCTTTGCTTTCATTCATCAATTCTACACCACTTTAATCCTACTTCTTTTTCTGATTACTCCAGACAATCTCTTGTCCTGAATCTTGTTAAACCTACATATCACAGTCATTAATTTGAATAAAACAATTCAAGTTCTTCTCCCTCATATATCACAAATTTTTTATTTTCTGAAACATATTATGTAGCAAAAATTGGAACAAATAGAACTTGATTTAGTCCAAATATATCTCACCATTATATATATAATATCATTCAATATTCAATATCTGATATGTAGTTTACTTCCACCTTTCTGACTTTTAGCATTGATCAGTGAGTTCATACGTGGATTATATTAATCAAGCCTGCATATCATACACATCAAGAATTATGTACGTTTTCCATACACATCAAGAATTATGTACGTTTTCCATACATATCAAGAATTATGTACGTTTTCCAAAGTTTATCAAAAATCCAAAACCAACCTAAAAATATCTTACTATTAAGAAAAAAGAATTTGACTTACGCAACACACTTGGATCTGGGAATATATTTACTGGGCTCTAGGCCCTGGGCCACCCATCCACCCAAAAATTTCATATGACACTCTAAGTTAATGGAAATATGTGTGCAGGCTATAACATAATTAATCATATATACCACAATTTCAAGCAGATATTACAAATGCACAAATGCATTATCATACACTTTAAGACTTATTTGAACCACCTGACACTGATAATCTATTCCAAACCATACAATTTGTGTGTTAAGCTGGCCACCATAAATAACTCATGTCACTCAGGTTCCAATGAAATCCCTGCTTTTTTTTTTGCCTATTTTAAATACTTTACTGCCTTATACCACTATGACCTGGCAAATTATTTGTCCCAAAGGATATATGACATCAAAGACTAATACACATCTCAATTGTATCATTTACCAAAAAAAAAAATAACCAGGCATAACTGCAACTCTTTTCAACCTTCATCCAATGCCATTGGGAATTAAGATATTGGAAAAAGTTGTAAAAAAACATCTAGAATCACACATACTTTCTGTAATCTTCAATATGTAGTTCACAAAAAGACTTTTCTGCCATATAGGTTGCTCTGATGTTTAAAATGATCTTGAACTCAGTTCAAGACCAAAATATGCTCCAATTGCAGTTCATCTAGATATAGAGTCTGCATTTGACTGTCTCCATTTCCATTGTAACTGATATGCTAACTACTACTACAATTCCAAATACTCTGCTGTACTTAATTACCAACTTACTGTGGAGCAGAAAGACGCATATCTCTCTCAAATGGAAAAATTTCACCATCTTTCATTCTTGCACTCCCAAAGCTTATGTCTTACTGCACTGCTTTTTATGTTCAACACAAATCCTCTCTTAACACATATACAAAAATATTTTCAGACATCCAGATACTCACTAATACATCCCATGCATAGTATATGTAAATGATGTCACTGTCTTCCTGCCCTCTTATAAGAATCTCCCCAAATTGCAAACTTCCCTCAGTCAATATACTACAAACTATAAACTTAGATTTAACATGAGCAATACAGTAGCATGGTTTACATAGACCAACAAGCTATGCAATCAAATATTTCAGGGAAGGATAACCCATTTCTTAGGTTTCCCATTTTATATGGGATCACTTGTGATGAAGAACCCTGTAAAAACAAGCTTGAAGACAATGTCACACACACATATCATCAACTCTCTTTTCAAATACAAATAATGATTAAAATTACTTATTATTTGCCTATTGTTAAAATTTCAAGCTCATTTATTTACATCACCTTTTCACTCTGCAACAAGCTACTATAATTTATGAAGCCAGTTTCAGTCTCAGCTAAGAGATTTAATTGCCCACTCATTAATAATTTAAATCTACACAATATCCAAGTATTCTACTTCCAAAAAGCCATAAATTAAATTACATAATTGTCAAAAGTTCCCAGTGCTCTGATAACTCTTATCTCTCAATTGGTAGTGGCACAAGGGAGGTGGATTAAAACACCATTGTACTTCAAATGTCCTATCATTCTTTTATTTTTCTCTTCCATGGATGCCATGTTTTTTGAAAACTTTTTTATACCAAGTTAATAGAATTTTAGACTTCCTCCAGGTAAATAGGAATTCACTTTTTGAATAATAAGAATTATATGTCATGAGGGAGGGGCATGGCCAAAAAGAAAGTTGGGTACCATTATTGTAGGAAAGTAATTTAAAAAAAAACACAAGGAGCCATGAGCATGGTGTTTAATACAGAAAATATATAAAAAGTGAAGTAGAAAACCATTATTTTTCTATTGTTTTCATTGATTTGGTTAAAAAAACCTGACATAATTAATTGAAAATATCTGAGGAAATGATTAAAATTTGTTTCAAGCATTGAAATGAGCTGGATATCCATATACAATCTCTTAAATTGATACTGTAAAACTATGATGGCATTCCAAATAGAAAGTAAGATTCTAACTACTCGTTAAACAATTGATATAATTTAAATGATTTTGTTTAGTTATATCACTAGTCTATCACAATCTCTAAAAAGAGCCATCCATTTGTTGAAGACAAAACAGTTTCTTACCATTCTCAAAGTGAAAGAAAAAATCCAGAAATTTTTTAGATTATTCTTGTTATAGACTACATATATCTCAAGAAGCTATTATTACTGATGCATTTTAAATAAAAACACATTAAACAAAGTTGGGTACATGTTTCAATTTTGTTTGCAATAAAGCGTAGATTTCTAAGAATTACTCACATGATGTTATTTGTAAATGACGTACAATATGCAAATAAGGCAACTAGGTATTCCACTTTTCAGACAATAGAGCTGATGAATGCTTTTTGTTAATGGAATGTGAATACCTCTTGGTATTTTATTTTCTTCTGGTCTTTTCAAAGCAAATTATTTTAACATTGAATGGAGAAAACGTGAGACCCATGGCCCATTGCGCTTGTAGTTTTTATTTTTGTTTCTAAATGACAGGTATAATTACAAAATAAGAATAGCTGTGAAATACAAACAAACATTGCACAATTTGAATGATATTTTTGATAATAATAATATGAGCTACATTTTATTTTATAATTACTATTTATTTTTGAAACATTCAAACCCAATTAGTAATAAAAAAATAACAATTTCAATTTAATAAAAGCACAAAGATAAATGTTTTATTTTCATTTTTCAAGATATTGTTAATATATATTCAAATTTCATTTATTATTTTTATTATCTTTAAAAATATTTTAATCAACAATTATGCTAAAAAATAATTTAATTTTGCTATAAATTCTATTCAAACTTAAAACTAAATATACAAAAATTATTCATAAAATTCTAAGCTTCGAATTAGTTATGATTGATATCTAGACCAGGAGTGAAAAATTTTTACGAAACGACATACACTTTTAGAAGACTCTAATGGGCTGCATGTTAAGAGTATTTTTAATTTTCTAATACAATAGGTACTCTAATAGAGCCAAGTATTGTTATCATGCCAAGTACTAACTTTTCATTTTTAACGAATTTTAATGAAAACTCATTTCTTGCAATTTTAGGATGAAATCAAACATCATATATGTATGTGTGTATATTTGTGGATATGTTTGTAGAGTCTAACATTTTTATGGTAAATTTTGGCCTGTAGTTTGCCCATTTTTTTTCTAGTCAAAGAAATACAAATTTACAATAGAATTAGAAATGCTAATTTCATTTATATTAGCAAAGTTCTTATTAATTTCTTTTTTTTACATCACAAGTAATTATTATAATCATGATGTTTTAAGAGAAAACATTTTATATATTTGTCACGTGTGCAGTTTATTGCATGCGTTCTAATCTAGTACAAGTAAAGCAAAATGGTTCATGTCCTCTCAGTATAATATTTATCGATATATCACCATTATAATATTATTATATAATTATAAAACTTCTTTTCGTGAAATATAATCATTTATATGATTACTTCTTATATAAAAAATTTAAACAACATAAATATATCCATAATGTATATTTTGTGCAGAACACTCTTTTCAAAGGCAAACGTTATATTCAGTGTATTTCCTTTACCGTTTGCTTTTGAAATAAAGTGCTCTTCTTTGAAAATATATTCAGGTTACATTTAATATTTTTTGCTTTTGCTCCTGAAGAAGAAGCAGTTATTGCTTTTAAATAATATAAAATTATTATACAAACATAATTTGTCGACTTATTTACATTATTTTAACTTTAATTAATGTAATTTCCCAAGAATTAACCAGTTTTTTAATGAAGAATTTTAGAAGTAAACTTTTTATATCAAATCTGTAATCTCATCAAAGTCTATTTCCTGGTTTTGAAAAACATACTTTGTCCTATGCAAGCAAAATATATAAAATTTGAAGATGAATTAGATTTGTTTTCCAAATAGTAAATTTAAAATTAATTCAATTATTAGTGTTGTAAGTTGTGCTTTCGAAAGGGATTTACTTAAAATAAGTAATCCAATCTATCAGTCTAATTTTTAAAATACTTAATATAATTAAATTTGGAGAGCTATACTAATTTTTCTAATAATATAGTCAAATATATGTTTACCAAAATAGTTCTTCGATTGATAAACACTTTGTTTTATTAAATATTATATGTTATAGACTTTTGCGTTATATTATTTTTTTGTCAATGATGATTTGGACCATAGAATTTTATTGGTTAGTTAGCAGGTATTTGGTTTCAATTGATGCAATTTAATTGTTTAGAAATAATACTAATAGGTTTTTAAAAAAGTAACATTATAACCTTTTAGCACTAGACTTACCATAGCAATTCCGTTCTTTAATTGAAGTGTTTTTGTTTAGATGGTTAATTGTACCGAGAAATAAGATAACTTTGGCTTCCTTTAGTAAACTGCCTTTAACAGTTTACACTAAAGATAAATATTTCTTGCCATGATTTTTGTAAATCTTATAATTTATAAATTTTAGTGTAAAAAATTACTGAATTTTATTTTAAACCTAAATTTCAATTAAACTTGATCAAATTAATAGTTTTTAAATAAAAAATGCTATAATATTGCTCATAGAAAAAATTGTAAAATGTCAAATTACTTATGATGCTCCTTGTTAAAAATTTCTTTTAATGTATGTTGTATTTTTTGCAATGAACAGTACCAGCAAAATTAAACGAATATAAACAAAAATGAGTACTTTTCATTTTAATTGGCATAATATAATATTTAAAACATTATATGAGGGAGCTCCCCAAAAGTCTGAAGTTTTGTGATGAAAAATTGTGTATTTATTTTTATATCTTATAAATGGAATCCCCTTCAAAGTATTATCCATTTGATACAATGCATCAGTCTAAACATGATTTTACTTTTCAAAGTAATCATAAAACTGTTGCAAAATGATGCCTTTTAACACCTCTGTGGTTATTTTTCTTCACCACTCTAAGTTCACAATTTTTTTTCTTTTGAGACAATTTTTTCTTTCAGGGAAATAAAAAAGTCACATAGAATAAGAGTAGTTGGATATATAGATGTTGAATAAGCGGAATTATGTTGTTTTTAATTAAAAAATGTTAAACAACTCAAGGTTTTGTGCACTGGCATGTTCTCATGATTAAATTTGCACTTTGCCATACATAGTGATATTTTCATTTTACCACATAGCACAAATGTTTCAGAACTTAAAGGTAAAATGCTTGGTTGTCACAAACAAATTCTCAGTAAAGAATGCCATTTGAATAAAAAAATCAGCAGCATTTTGATATTGGACTTTACTCACTACATATTTTTGGGACTTGGTGAATTTGACACTTCCACCAAAACACTTTTAAACTTCTGTTTTTCCCAGAGCAGTTTGCTTGCAAGCTGTTTCAAGAATTATAAATGTTTTCTCACCATTTTTGTTACCTGAAAACATAGCTTCATATTGTTCCAACTTTTCAATCAACCCAAAAATTGACAAATAAGCAAGAACAGTCAACAAAAACATTTACTATGCAGAACAATTTCACTCGATGATGGAGAGTTGTCAGGCTAATATAAGGACATCCCCACAAAAGGAATCTAGTGGTGGAAACATGTACTACAATGTTTGTTCTTCAGAGAACTATTCCAGTTTCTTTTGAGTATCCTTCATATCATTTGTCAATTTTCACTTTCTTCCTCTTTGTTGTTTGTTTTTTATCGGATTTTTAGCATATTCTCGTTTTTCATGTCTTGTATGATTTCAGATATTTTTCTGTATTAAGAGTTTTTTTTTTGAAATTGGATCTTATAATTTTATTTAAAATATGTTAAGCACTTTTATTGTTTGTTCTTTTTCTATCTCTATCCTAAAATCTTTAATCTTTAAAATTTTTTTCCTTAATTAAAATTGTCTTGGTTTTACTATAAATTGCTGCAACTTTAATTTTATTCAGGTTTATTTTCATTCCAAAGTTGTAACATTTAATGGTCAATCTTGTTGTTCATAATAAGCATAATATATTGACTGTACCTTCAACCTGAATTTGAATATGAATAAGTAAAATTTGAATTGTTTTGTTATGTTTTAATTAGGAATATAATTAGGAATATAATTTTATTCCCGATATCCAGATAACAATTAATCTAGCTATTTGTAGCTAGAGGATAAAACAGGCATAGAAAATTTTTTCCAGTTCTTACCATTGCCCAGTGCTGCGAACATTTTTCTCATTTCCTTTTTTACATGTAAGAGATTATGAAAAGATCCGTATCTTGCAGTGAAATGATTACTGTGGGTTTACTTTCATTTACTTTGCTGATCAGTAGTTTGTGCATTTAATATTGAAACTAATGCAAATCATTATTCATAAATTTTTTAAAAACAAATCTGAAATGAGTTATATAAATTAGTTTTAAAATATTCTAACATTTAAATGACTTATTCGATTAATCCTTGAAGTAAAGATGATTTCAGAACCGAAATTTATAAGTAAAAAATGTATAACGAAAAATAAGATAAAAATACATAAGAAATGAAATTAATATTTAAAAAATTTATGAAAAACTAGTTGTTTTTACTACAATGATATTTAAAAGCAAAAGACAGATTAACCTTTCAATTGTTGAAAGCATTTCTATTATTCTTTACGATAGCAGATTTTGTATTCATTCGACATTAAACCTCTATTCTATATTAGACTTTAATAAACTGGACTTGATTTTTTTAGAAATATGAGATTATAAATGAAAAAACATTCCAAAGAATCATATTTGAACTAAAAGTAATACATAATAAAAACTAAATTTTTTTCTGACTGGGGTAGTGAAAAGGAAAGTTGGATCATGTGGTGAAACAAGAAATTTAATGAAACATTTGTTGATTAAAATTTTGTTTAAAAAGTTAATAAATATGAAATCATCATAAAGATACCAATCTATCATATTCTCTTTTAAAACTTAAAATTGCTATAATTTTGTGTTCATCATGAATGTGTTTGTTAATATATTTTTAAAAATACAATATTTTTGAATAGAGTCAAATAGCAATAATATATACTTTTGTTTTTAAATAATTATTATACCAATATTGGGTAAAAATACAAGTTTTTTGAACAAAAATAATTTAGTGTACAATCACCATCGCAACTGATCTACTAATCAGGGCAACAGTAGGCATTGCTCAGAGCCTTTGAAGTTTATTTTGGACGTAAACATGTGCTCTCTTCAGATTTTTTCAAATAATAAACCAATACAGTCTCTGCTGTTAGAATAAATAAACATGGCTAAATAGAATTATAGGTAAAAACAGGAGAGTAAAGGAAAGTCGGTCAATAATTACTCTCTCCAAAGATTTTCAAATTAAATATTTTGTAATTATTAATATCACTGTTAATGCTATTATATTTGACCACTAGGGCAATGTAGATATTAGATTATTAGTATGTCATAGTATTGGATAACACGTAAGAAGACATGCTGTTGAAAGTTATTATGAATTTATCATATGTTAGTGTACATAATTTAAAAATAATATTAATATGATTAAATTTGTAGATAATCTGTTTATTAATAATAATAAAAATGTTTTTAAAATTATGACCAAAATTAAAAAAAAAATACAATAGTCTGATATTTTGTTTTCTTTGTGGGTTAAAATTAGAAATCAAAATAAAATATTAATAAAAAAAAGTACATGTCGTCAAGCGTGTCGGTGGTCTAGTGGTTAGCATAGCTGCCTTCCAAGCAGCTGACCCAGGTTCACTTCCCAGTTAACGCATTTGACATATGAAAAAAAAAAGTACATGTTATTAAAAATGTGCACCATTTAAAATATTGTTAAAGAATTTATCATCATTCTATCTATTGAAATATAATTTTCGAGAGATGGGATCCAAGTAAAACCTTATTTAAATTACATGTAAATAATATATTTCAAAATCTTTAAGTTTTTTATTATTAAATAATATAACTTTTTTTTTAATAAACACATTTTTTCTTTACTAATAAAATGGTACTTTTTTATTTGTCAGATTTTGGATGGATTTCTAGTATATACAAAATGTTAGTAAAATAAATTAAAGAAAATAACTTTACAAGTTCTATGTACAATCTTTCATAACAAACAATACATTTTATTTTCCAAATGGAAAAGGCAGAAAAAAATATGGAAGGAATGATTGAAAGGGATTCATCCCATTAGCAGCTAATGGAAATGATGGTTTTGCTGCAGCAGGTGGAGAAGGAGGAGGTGAGGGTAATGGATGTGGCATAGGGGCAGGCTTTGCTTGAGGAAAAGCAGCAGTGGGTTGTGATTGAGGAAATGGAACAACAGGCTTTGCCATATTTTGTGGAGGAAAAGATTGCTGTGGTACTGGCTGCTGAAAAAGAGATGGCATTGGTGGTTTCTGCTGTGAAATTAACTGCTGTGGGAAAGAAGTAGGTAAAGTTGCTGGTGGTGGAAATATAGATCTTTGAGGAGATAACTGAGGAGAAGGCATTTGAGGAACATTTGTAGGAAAGTTGTTTGAAGGAGGACTTTGGAAAGAAGATGGAAACCTTGAATTTGGATTAGCTCCAAAAGAATTAGTTGGATTTGTTGGCCCTGCCATAATTGCTGATGGGTTGGAAGTTAATGGTGGTGGATTAGAAGGAAAAAAATTAGGTCGAGGTAAGTTTGATTGAGGAGGTACTGGCATTTGTGGAGCTAGAGTTCTTTGTGGTGACATAAATCCTGACATTGGCATTGATCCTGAAGGTGGCATTATTCCAGAAGATGGCATTGGTCCAGCCATAGGCATATGTCCATTGTTTGGCATGGGTCCACCAAAAGGAGAATTTGCAGACAACCCATTATTAATAGGTAATCCTGGAAGAGTTCTTACAGCACCAGATTGTGGAAATTGATTAGGAAATATTCCCATTCTAGGATTGTTTTGAGGAGGGAGATTATGCATTGAAGGAAATCCTGATACTGGGAAAAGGCTTTTTTCTCTTTTGATATCCTCATCATAGAATTCATCATCCTCAAAGTCATCATAAGATTCACCAATAGGAGCAAAAGCATGATCTATAGAACGTTCCTCTTTTAAACCATTACTGATTTTTGCTTGTTCTTCAATGTATTTTAACTCTTCCAAATCAGAGTCACTATCATAGTCAGAATCTCTCTTGTTTCTTGTGTTATCAGCTTGGATCAATACATTTATCAGCATAAAATGAAAAAATATCCATAATAAATACATGGACATGGTGATTCTTCTGGAAAAAAAAATGTTAAAAATTTTCACACTAAAAATAATGCATAGAAAAATAACATCAAGCACACAAAAATCAGACCAAAAATAAATCAATATATGAATATGAAATCTAAATCTAAATATAATAATTAAAGAAAAAATGAGCCTATGGATATGAATGTGATTTAAAGATAGATACAAATGTTAGAAAGATAAAAAAAAGTGAAGAAAATAATTAATGAATAGTAATAAAATAAATAATAAAGATAAAAGACTTTATAAGATTATATATAAAGAAAGAATGACAGTTGATGCCCAATATAGGCAATGAAGTAGATATTAGCAGAATAAAAAAAAGAAAGATGATTATGGAAGAATAATTAGAATATTCATAAAAGATTGTGAACTTAAAAAATAGCTATACACATTTGGCAATATTGCAATTGAAATAATAATACAGTTGACATATCGTTTTTTTTTTTTAAAAAACACAGTATTTTAAAATAGAAATTCTATATTAAATTTACATTTATTCTGCCATTCGAATGTTGGCATCAATAAAGGCAAAAACAAAACAAAACAAAACAAAACAAAATCAAATAATAATTAAAATAAATTTTACCAGTTTTCCAATTGGTTAAGTTAAATAGCATATACTGTTAACCATTCATTGCAATTTAATTAATAATTTTGATGTTATTAACAGTGTACAATATCAGATAGAAATCAATATTTTTACATACAAATATTTTAATTTGCTTAAAAGTTTTTATATTTTTTAAAAGTAATTAAGCCCAATATTATAACAAAAAAAAAAAATAATTGATTTTATATTTGCCTAATACAAAAGCAACATCTAAATTTAACATTACTTTTACTTAAAGTAAAATAAATAAGTAAGATAAACTTGCGTTTTAATTTTAGTTTGTATGTATATATCTTATATAAGCACAAATTGTTCAAAGGATTTGTATATTATTCAAACAAGTGTAAGTACCTAAAAAACGAGTAATCACCAAACACATCGGGTAAATTGCTTTAAAACGTCGACCTCATTTGGATTTTAATATACTTTAATATTAAATTGAACTTTTTATATGAACAGAAATTATTTTACAGAAGGTGCCATCTAGAGGAATTGTTAGCAATTATAAATAATTAGGCAGCTCAAAATATTTTTGTAATGTATATGCATTAATACTTATTATATATAAAAGTATGGGTGTTTATATAGATATATTTAAACAGGCAAAACTCTCCATATAGTAGTGCCAATCAGTGGTATTAAAGAACCAAAGACACCAAGTTCAGACCTATATGACTATATAAGCTAATGAGCTTGGATTGAAAATATTATGTTTTCAATTTTAAACTCATAGTTTTGCAGTTAAGTAGAGATAAAAGGTGACTGCTGAGGGTTGCATTAGATTCTAATATCTAGACGCAGTGTTCTCAGATCCAAGGCTCCTCACTGAGGAAATCCACAAGCTAGAAACTAGTCTGGGGATATTGGATGAGTAGGCACTAGATAGGGATTTTATGCACAAGCCTTCTGGCATCCATTGATAGATATATTTAGATCAATGTGTTTGTATGATTGTTTAATTATATGTATATGCTTAAAAGCTTATTGATTAACTTTTATTGTTTTTTTGTTGTATATTTATAGATATAATAAAAGATGAAAAAAAATCCCACTGCAGAATTAGTTTTATGACACTCATGAACTCTCTCTATATAAACATAAAATCTATTAATGTTATTTGCATCCTCTATAGAAATTTATAGAAAGTTAAGAGACAATGTTGGATGAAACATCAAGTAATCTCTTGCAGGGCACAATAGTTTCATCGTTCCTACTTCATTAACTATAATGAAACATCTTTCAGCGAGCCGTTTTATTATCTTACATACACGGTCAGTCTTGTGTTGCTCTCTTTTTTTCTCTTTAGATTTTTTTCTGTACTTTTTTATATAACTGCATTATTTTATTTAGTTAATTATTTTTGCTAGTGTTAAATGCGTATATTAGTAAATAAAACTGAATTATAGGTGCATTTATACATGTTAGACGCCTACATAGTTCACTATTTTTACAGAAAGGATTAAATTAAATAGCAACAATTAGGAAAGACACTTTTGTAATCGCACACTACTAATTTGAATGTTAGACATCACAGATCTACATCTTGAACTGAATTGCTGATATTTTATTACTAGAGACAAATAAATGACTGTCCAGTTATAGAATAAAATATGTATAATATCATGAATGTTTATTATCTTATAAAACATATGACTTTAAGTCACATATTGCAGTTTTAATAGCATACTTTTCTTTATATTAACATTGATGATTAGCTAGTTATGTAGTTTAAGCATTAACCAGTTTAGACAGTTTGATTAGTGGATTAATTTACACTTCTATTCTACTATTCACAAAATTAAAACTTAAAAATAATTTTCTTCTGAAAATGATAAATGACCCCAAAAATACATTTCCTAATCTATCTATCTATCTATCTATCTATCTATCTATCTATCTATCTATCTATCTATCTATCTATCTATCTATCTATCTATCTATCTATCTATCTATCTATCTATCTATCTATCTATCTATCTATCTATCTATCTATCTATCTATCTATCTATCTATCTATCTATCTATCTATCTATCTATCTATCTATCTATCTATCTATCTATCTATCTATCTATCTATCTATCTATCTATCTATCTATCTATCTATCTATCTATCTATCTATCTATCTATCTATCTATCTATCTATCTATCTATCTATCTATCTATCTATCTATCTATCTATCTATCTATCTATCTATCTATCTATCTATCTATCTATCTATCTATCTATCTATCTATCTATCTATCTATCTATCTATCTATCTATCTATCTATCTATCTATCTATCTATCTATCTATCTATCTATCTATCTATCTATCTATCTATCTATCTATCTATTCATTTGTTTGTTCATCTAGATGTCATAATTTCCAAATTATTTTTTCTCTTATACTACATGATTTCGATCTAAATTTGTACCTTCCTCCCTATTATTTATTTTTTGTTAGCTACTAGAGATTTTTCGTTATTATTATTACTATTATTATTATTGCTTAAATTATTTGTATATATATATATATATAAAATTTAAAAAGTATTATTCATGTAAAAATAGTATCTTTTATAAATTAGGTTATATTGTTTGCCAAGAAATGATGAAATCGCAAACACCCGTTAAAATTATGTTATATTATTCCCAGCTTCACATACAATCATACACACATATGTATATACACATTATACACAGGCACAGAGAAATAAATATTTTTAAAATGTTCCAAATAGTAGTTATTAAAATAACATTTAATGTCAAATTTAGTGTTTTACAAATCAGTCAAACAAGCATGCATTTGGTTAGGACAATGAATAGTGATGAATATTACTGAAGAATTTTTTTATACTAATTGGTGTGCTTTTAAAATATACCTTTTTTCTGCCATACCCATATATTAGTAAATAGAGATACATATACATTATTATTTTTTATAAATAGTAAATAGAGATACACATACATTATTATTTTTTATAAACTATAAACTAATTAATACCAATTACTGATGATATTAATATGTTTAGAATATGTAGTTTATATATATATATAAAGTCATTCTAAACAAAATTTTGCTAACCTTCAGTTTGCTGCCTCTTTACTCCTGACTCTGAACTGAATAAATAGGTATGTGCGTCATCGAAACTTTAACTATTATTTATAACTTTGCCTAACGTGAGGCACATAATTAATAGAAATATTATATTGTACTAACAATTTAAAAAAGATTTACAGAGCACACGTTCTCCATGACTTTTATATGACTATAACATAATTAGCCGATCTTTTAACAGCTGGTCAGGAAGATTCAACTCACGCCATTTCTTGCAGAATCGCTTAAAATAATATATTTACATAAACTTGCTTGTGAATCATTTAAAATAGCAAATATTTATTGAAAATAAATTATTTTTATTGACTTTAAAAATACCTTTTATATTAAAACAGTTTGAAATAGTAATTTTGATATGTATATATAGACACACACTCTGACTGACTTTTTTGTGAGAAGAATAAAATCCACCAATAAACTTATTAAATGTAACATAAACTTTGCTTTTAAACTTAAATATACACACATACACCTATATATATATATATGCTTTTAATAAAGTAAAATTAGAAATAGACAAACATATATATTTTCGATTTATGCATTACTATAAAAGTGTAGATACCTATAGATTTTCTGCCCGCACGAGTGTCGGATCTCCGCCGCTGGTAGTGAAGTCCGTCACATTATCATTTTATTTTTGATTTCAGTAAACTGTTAGACAAATATGTATCATGCCAGAATAAATAGATACTCATTTAGCGATCACTGTTCGAAAACTGATTAAGTTGGTTTTGGAACATCTACCTATAAAATGGGTATTAAATAAATTTAAGTATGTTAGTAGTTTAAGAAAATTTCCACGTTTTAGGCTTTAAATCGTACTTATGCTAAGACCCTTGTGCTATATATTACAATCTTTTACAATAATATATATATTTTAACAGTCACTGTAAGAGACTGAAGATTTCTTAACATAACTGCATTACAAGGGCGCCATCTAAGCATTTGAACCTAGAAAAATTTACATAGTAGGCAGATACGTAAGTTAAGATTTAAAAAAAAAATTTTTTTTATATATTATTCTGACCGTTTGCCCAATGCCACTAGCTCATAGAGTAGCAGAGATTTAAAAATTTTTATAAGTTTTAATAGATTTATATTCTCAAAATATATATTAAATATTTAGAACAATAAAATAAAAGAGGCCACTGCCAGTAATTAACACACAAATAGATTTTTATTAATGCACATTTAAAATTGAGGAATAAATTTATTTTTAGATTTTAATATTAATAATTTTTTTAAATTTAAATTCAAATTACTATTTAAATAGACCACACAGATGGATATTTAAATTATATTTTACTTTAGCATGTCGAGCATAGATAGTCTACATAGATTTTTTCCACTTAAAAACTTATCAAAACATTCATTCAATCTCAGACTAAAAGTTTGTAGCCAACCCAATGCCTGCTTCCAGATATATAGTCGCAATCAATGCAATATGAAGATGCTAGCATAAAACCATGCTGACAGGAATGTGCATCTGACAGCGTGATATTATTTGAAGGAAATGATCCATATCTAGAACAGGAATGTGCATCTGTCTAAGGAATCATGTATATAATTTTTTTAAAGAGTGCTACGCAAGGGGGAGAGCAGTCTTCTGCTGAATTATAATTCCTTCAGAGCTAGAAGGGGTCAATGGCGCAGGAAATACATTTGTGACCATTGTAACGTTATGACTGCCTCTTTGGGGTCATGTATTCAGTTGGGCTCATTGCCCTGTATGCTAAACACCATTCACATTACATTAATATAAACACCCATATATCCCTCCACAAGCATTGCCCTAACCACGAAACAAATAGCCTGAAATTAAAATCCCTTAAACTAAACATAAACGAATTTAAACATAGTTATTAATCTTTATCCATGCAGCTATCTACACCCAACTTAAATCAAAATACATTTAAATTAAAACATAACACACCACCAAAAAAAAAAAAAAGAAATGGAAATGATTGCTTAAACATCTACATAAAAAAGATATCAACAATTGAATTTGCATTCTTTAAGTCAGATAAGAGTTCTTATTTTCAGCTATTAATTACTTGCAATTTTAGGAAAGTTCTTATTAGATAGATACAATAGTTCATACTTTATGGATTTAGCAGATTTAGAAGTCCATCTTCATGATCACTTTTGTAGATTTTGTCCTTCTTTGAAATGAAACTGTGACTTGCCATGCATTTGGTCAGGAATTGTCATCAATAGGCCTCAGCTGGTTGTCGGAAAATTAAATTTATTGCAGACTTCCACATCATGAAAATCTGCAATATAGCTAGTTATAACGACATATTCATAGTCAGCTCTCAGATCCCAATTATAATAATCAGTTGGCTTTTATATTCTTCTTAGCCTCTTATCATCAAATCTTGGGATTCAATGAGCCAGACGTCACTAATCCTTTCATGTTTCAGTTATGGTCCGTGCTGTCATTTTCGTGCTTGCATTGGTCATTTAATTTCTTTGTATTCTCTTACCATTTAATTTATTTTAATTGCCTCAAAGGCTAGTTTGCTTTTGAACAATCATTTAATTAATAAAAAAATCATTTCCATTTTCTAAGATTATAGAAATCAACATTATTTCTATTTTTAAAATATCAATCTTTATATTTTTACTTTTTTACAAAAAAGAATCCTTTCAAATACTTTTTCTTAAAATAGTTTAAGTTTTCCATCTGCATGACAATATATATATTAAACAACTTTTAATTTTCAGTTTTTAAGTTTTTTTCTTTTTAATAAATCAATTTTTATTTACGATCTTTTTATTTTCATTTTAAAATAATGTAACGGAATATTATATTCCGTTACAATATATATATATAACAAATTTATAAAACTTTTTATTCAGTGCTATATATATATATATATATATATAAGCTGTTATTAATATGAGAAGTACAAAATTTTGCAATGATGATTAATAGTTAAAGGTATTGTGCTTTTATAGACACACACACACATGCTTATGAAGATATACATTGCATGTAATAAAACTGAATTAAAAACAAATGTTTATATTTTGGCCTTATGCTATAAAGTACATTGTATTATTTTTTTTTTTACCAAAGATTTATAACAATTTTTTTTTACCATGATTTTATATATTTATGCATTATGTAAAGCAGTAAATAAACTGCACATACCACCAATTACATCTGTGAAAAAAACCATATATATATATTTTAGAAAACTTAAAGTTAATCTGGCTTCACAAATACATATATATATATATACACACATGTATAGCATCAAATTGAAATTGGTATAAATTAATATTCCCTAGCAGAGTCACCAAGTATTCATTTTAAATAAACTTATGAATAACAAACGTCATCATTTAATATTAGAAATTAATGTTCTGAAATATTATGTAATATATTTCAGAACAATAATCTTTATCTTGGAATTAGCGTCACATTCAATTAGACTTTACATTCACAATGAATAAGGATTTCATTATTTCCGATATAAAGTTTTTGGTCTACAAACAAAAGTGGTTATTTTTCTATTCTAAACAATTTAGACATTAATACTGCAATATATTGAAACAGTAAGATTCGTATTCGAATCTTAAGTTTCACTTTTTTCTGTCGTCTCTCACTGACCGGTCTATCCCGCCCAAATTTAAACTTTTTGGTATCGAATTGTGTGTGTAGCAATATTAAAAGTGTATAAATATATGTAGAATTCAGCATAAACATGCACACATTTTGATCTCAAATTAAGGGCAATAAATAGGGATAAAATAATATAATTTAGATTTCTTTTAGTTATATAATTTTGTATAATTTTAATCATTTATTTTGGATTATAAAGTTCGTATTTATTGCTTTGTTTAAATTTCGTTTAATAATAATTCTAAAAAAATCTGATGTAATATTTAATTAAAAGTTAAAATAATCTTATGTTCCCTTTTTGTCTTTGAAATTTAAAAGCATCGGTCAGTGATAGATAATAGATTAATTAAAGAAAAATTTCCCAAAATGTAATTAGTAAATGTAAAATGTAAACAATAGAACGGCAGCTCTCTTTATAATTAAAACCAACAAAATGCATTGATTATCCTCAGGGCAGATTAAGTAGAACCTAAAAATACCTTAACAAAAATGTGAAAGATCAAGATAAAAAAGAGGCCATCTTAGACTTGCTGGAGACATTCACTTCAACTTTAGCTTTGCTCTCGATCACTGAGAGTCTCCAAAATATAAAAATAAATTGTTCCTGCCAAGGTATGACCGAGTAAAAGCACCTAGATTATTCTCCATCGGGAGATGGCCTATCGGATGCCGAACTTTCCATTGCCCATCATAAATTCACCATGAAGATCTGCTGCCTGAAATAAATGAGAAAGCTGCTGCTGCTGTGAAAGTAAATGAAATATCTAAATACAAGAAAGAATTGCCACTCGTGAACTTTTTGCTGCTAAACTAATGGAATCAGAAAACTTCTTATAAAACAGGTACCTGTCTGTGTTCAAACTCTAGAGTACTCTAATAACATGCTATAGCTATTCTTCATATTACTTATCTAAATTGTAAAATGTAAAAACTACCATTTGTATAACTAAAATTGAATAATTAACTTAATGTGTAAATTTCTCTAATAATCTAGCTTACCTCATTCTATCTTTCTTGGGTGCATATTTCTAAAATCTACATTTTATCTATATTTATTATTTAATTATTGCATGCTAATAATTGTCTCAATGTTCAAAGTTTAAATCTATGATCGCTTGAAATAGTGAATGCGTGTCAGATTTCATTAACATTACTTTCATAAATAATTTAATTTTCATATAAACCGACATGCATTCAATGCTTCATTTATTGTAATGCAGGGGTCTACAACTTCGCAAATGGCTGGCATATTAGTTGTAATCATTCCCAGTTTAGATATGTTTTGTATATATTAAATCTTAATGAATAATTCCATCAAATTACATTTCTTTGAGAGTCGCCAACGTTCTTTAGTAAATGTTGATAATGTAGGGCCGAGTCAGAAATCTATTTAAATCTCATCATAATCGTTTATACAGTATACATGTGTTACGTTTTAGAGATGCAATGACCCATTCCACCATGAAATTTCCGGATTCTTCAGGGTTGAAATTAACCCCAGTCGTCCTACACAAGCGGGCATAATGGGTGCTCCCGTAGGACTTGACGACGTCATGCAGCCAGCCGGCAAACTGCGACATGGACCGCTTGTCCCTGGTTATGCTTATGTGACACCTTACTTCATTGGGCCGATGGCAGAGACCAGCCCGACATTCTTATAAACCCATTCGCGGCATTGCAGTTTCGATATACTGCCATTCCATATTGCCTTTCTAAAGCGTACCACGTGTTCCTTTACTTAATTTTATTATTCTATATATCACTCCGCCTCTGCATTATCTTCATAATTCACTCTCAAATAAATGTTTGCCCTTAGTTATAAAATAAATATTTTAATTAAATAAATATATGTCCGCCGCTACTCTTAAATCTTACTTTAGACTCGTGCATTGCAAAGGTATAAATTCCCCAAGGCATGCATTAGAAATACTTACTCGAGAATTTTAGGTAGCTAGATTATGCCTTCAAATAAGTGAATTCCTTTTGTAAACATTACAGTATCGGAAATACCGCTACTGAAGTCCTCAATATAAAATAATGTCTAAATAAATAAATGTATTCTTTAAAATATAATCATGTCGCAAATCCCGCTACTGAAGCTTTGAATCCACAAAATATTATTAGTAAATGATTGTTTTATTAAAATGTATTAATAAATAATTTTAAACTATACGTCTGCAGTTACGTTTCATTTATTCGATACCCATTCTATATAATATTTCCTCGATTATGTAAATATGAATGTTTAATTAATATTAGTTTGATTATTGGCTAACTCGAGAATAAAATCATGAATCTCTTGCATATCCCTGACCACCGTGCCTAAGGAAATATTTACTAATGTTGCATCAGATGCGTTGTTTCATGGATTGTATTGTGGAACTGATAAACTATGTTCGAACTCAGTAACATGGGTGGCTTCGCTACCTCGATGGTGCTGCTGTTCTGTGTGGTGGTCAAATTCTGCACTATGTTTACGAGTCACACGTTTTCTGACTGTTACATAGTAAATTTTTTTTTTTAGCATTTGGCACTTTCCAACATGGAGCTTTCGATACAAAAAACCCATATATACCCTGAGCAAAATATAACACATATAAATTTCTTTTAGCGTTCGTTACTCGAGTTAGCTAAATATTCTATATATATACGATTTTGTTTTGATAAAAATAATGAAAAAAAAAAATAAATCGAGTGAAATAATGTGGGTCGAGTGAATGAAAGGACAGCAGGCATAATAACAAATTTAAGGAAAGCAGGGATGTGTGTGTAATTTAAGAAGGAACGAAAATACTCGGATCTAATGAAATATTTTTTTTTATATATATATGTCAAAAAAAAAAGTAATCAGTCGCTAAATGAGAAAGCAAGTAGCATTGAATTTTTTTTATTAAAGCACCATTATATATATATATATATATATAGCATAGACAGCAGAAGCTTGTTATATATGTTAACAGTAAATATTTTGTTAAAGTACAAATATATATATCATAGACAGCAGTGGCTTATTATACGCGTTACCAGTAGTTCGCTATAATATATATGTTAAATATGTTAAACGCAGCAATATAGAGATAGGGCAATGTAGAGTAGGTGAGGGCAGTGAAAGAGTGTTATAGGGCCAATATACCGGTGGGGAGTAGTCAAATGCTAGTAGTATAAAATAAATAAATCATATTAAGAAAATGGAATCAGAAAATATTGATATACAGCAAGTAGATTTATCTGAAGCTTTGGAGTCGACACCTGAGTGAAGGGAAGCTCCACAACAATACAGAGGATCAATGAACTTTAATTTCAAGTTCATTGAGGAAATACTCAGACAGAATATGCAAGAAATGAAGAAAATGTATGAGGAGGAAATGAGAAAAAGAAGAGAGGAAGAATCAAAACAGAGACAAGAAGAGGAAAAGATAAGAGTTAGAGAATATCAGGAATTTAAAGACATTATGTGGAGAGAGTTAGAAGCCATAAAGGAACATTTTGGAATATCCCCAGCTAGTAAAAAGGAAGAAGAGATTAAAGATATGGAAAAGGAAAGGAAGTCAGAGAGATCAGATGAACCGATGATAGTAGAAGGGCAAGCAGGTAGTGTAGTAAATATGAAAAAGTGTGATGAGCAAAGAAACCTCATTCCAGCCGATGAAGGTCCACAAGAACTGGAGAAGGAAGTCAGCATTAAAGAAGAGACGAAGATGGACACTGGACACCAAAGCTATTTAGCAAAGATGATCCACATCAAAATCTTTAGAGGGGAGATAGGAGAAAATCCTCAAGCCCACTTAGAGAGCTTACAAAAGTTCTTCCAAGTTCATAAGACAGGGCCAGATGAGCAGATAGTGATAGCCAGTTACCATCTACAGGGATCTGCCAAGGACTGGTGGAATATGGTGAGATGGAAGCCTAAAACCATAGAAAAATACAAAGATGCATTAATAAGCATACTGGAGCAAAGAATCAAACCACACCCCCGTTAATGAAGCATACTGGAGCAACAAAAAAAAAACACACCCAAAATATGGGACGATACCCCAAGAGATGCACACATAGTTTTTCCTCCACCAAGCAAACCGGTTTAAATCCCTTACAATGTTCACCTTTTCGGATTCACACATCATAGGGACCATCCAGCATAGTATGCCACTAACCATCCAACAATTAATGGCAGGTAGTTGGATAAAAGACATAGAAGAAATGATTGAATTTCTCACTACATTGGATTTTAACTATTGGGCCAAAGAACCACCCGATAAAAGGAAAAGATTAGAAAACCCAAGGCCGCAGTCATTGATGATGAGAGATCGGTATTATCCACCTGACCCAGGGTTGTAAACATATTAGACTATTAGGACGGTTATTAAACATATATGAAAATATTAAAATGAACTTGATATAATGAACTTGGTTGAATGGATTGTACTTTAGTCAAATAGGGTTTTAGATAGAAATTTTATTATATATATTATTGTTTTAATTACTATTACTCTTAAAAATATTTTTTTATATTATACTAACTAATCCTATTCTAAGAATTTTTTTTATATATATACATTCAGTTTAACTAATTATTACTATGATTTTAACCAGACACAGCCAAATTAGGCCATTTTAATTAAAACTATAAATTCTAGATCCGGGTATATAAATTGTTCATTGCTTCATGTAATCTCTGCTTTCTATATGTCAATATATCTGTACAAACAATAATAATGTTTTTGTATTTAAATTATATAATGTAAAAATTTTTTTTCTCCCTTTCTTGCCTCCTTTTGTCCTTCCTTAATTGTTCACGGGAAGTACAGGGAAATGAAACAGTAAGATTCGTATTCGAATCTTAAGTTTCACCTTTTTCTGTCGTCTCTCACTGACCGGTCTATCCCGCCCAAATTTAAACTTTTTGGTATCGAATTGTGTGTGTAGCAATATTAAAAATGTATAAATATATGTAGAATTCAGCATAAACATGCACACATTTCGATCTCAAATTAAAGGCAATAAATAGGGATAAAATAATATAATTTAGATTTCTTTTAGTTATATAATTTTGTATAATTTTAATCATTTATTTTGGATTATAAAGTTCATATTTATTGCTTTGTTTAAATTTCGTTTAATAATAATTCTAAAAAAATCTGATGTAATATTTAATTAAAAGTTAAAATAATCTTATGTTCCCTTTTTGTCTTTGAAATTTAAAAGCATCGGTCAGTGATAGATAATAGATTAATTAAAGAAAAATTTCCCAAAATGTAATTAGTAAATGTAAAATGTAAACAATAGAATGGCAGCTCTCTTTATAATTAAAACCAACAAAATGCATTGATTATCCTCAGGGCAGATTAAGTAGAACCTAAAAATACCTTAACAAAAATGTGAAAGATCAAGATAAGAAAAGAGGCCATCTTAGACTTGCTGGAGACATTCACTTCAACTTTAGCTTTGCTCTCGATCACTGAGAGTCTCCAAAAATATAAAAATAAATTGTTCCTGCCAAGGTATGACCGAGTAAAAGCACCTAGATTATTCTCCATCGGGAGATGGCCTATCGGATGCCGAACTTTCCATTGCCCATCATAAATTCACCATGAAGATCTGCTGCCTGAAATAAATGAGAAAGCTGCTGCTGCTGTGAAAGTAAATGAAATATCTAAATACAAGAAAGAATTGCCACTCGTGAACTTTTTGCTGCTAAACTAATGGAATCAGAAAACTTCTTATAAAACAGGTACCTGTCTGTGTTCAAACTCTAGAGTACTCTAATAACATGCTATAGCTATTCTTCATATTACTTATCTAAATTGTAAAATGTAAAAACTACCATTTGTATAACTAAAATTGAATAATTAACTTAATGTGTAAATTTCTCTAATAATCTAGCTTACCTCATTCTATCTTTCTTGGGTGCGTATTTCTAAAATCTACATTTTATCTATATTTATTATTTAATTATTGCATGCTAATAATTGTCTCAATGTTCAAAGTTTAAATCTATGATCGCTTGAAATAGTGAATGCGTGTCAGATTTCATTAACATTACTTTCATAAATAATTTAATTTTCATATAAACCGACACGCATTCAATGCTTCATTTATTGTAATGCAGGGGTCTACAACTTCGCAAATGGCTGGCATATTAGTTGTAATCATTCCCAGTTTAGATATGTTTTGTATATATTAAATCTTAATGAATAATTCCATCAAATTACATTTCTTTGAGAGTCGCCAACGTTCTTTAGTAAATGTTGATAATGTAGGGCTGAGTCAGAAATCTATTTAAATCTCATCATAATCATTTATACAGTATACATGTGTTACGTTTTAGAGACGCAATGACCCATTCTGCCGTGAAATTTCCGGATTCTTCAGGGTTGAAATTAACCCCAGTCATCCTACACAAGCGGGCATAATGGGTGCTCCCATAGGACTTGATGACATCATGCAGCCAGCCGGCAAACTGCGACATGGACTGCTTGTCCCTGGTTATGCTTATGTGACACCTTACTTCGTCGGGCCGATGGCAGAGACCAGCCCGACATTCTTATAAACCCATTCACGGCATTGCAGTTTCAATATACTGCCATTCCATATCGCCTTTCTAAAGCGTACCACGTGTTCCTTTACTTAATTTTATTATTCTATATATCACTCCACCTCTGCATTATCTTCGTAATTCACTCTCAAATAAATGTTTGCCCTTAGTTATAAAATAAATATTTTAATTAAATAAATATATGTCTGCCACTACTCTTAAATCTTACTTTAGACTCTTGCATTGCAAAGGTATAAATTCCCCAAGGCATGCATTAGAAATACTTACTCGAGAATTTTAGGTAGCTAGATTACGCCTTCAAATAAGTGAATTCCCTTTGTAAACATTACAGTATCGGAAATACCGCTACTGAAGTCCTCAATATAAAATAATGTCTAAATAAATAAATGTATTCTTTAAAATATAATCATGTCGCAAATCCCGCTACTGAAGCTTTGAATCCACAAAATATTATTAGTAAATGATTGTTTTATTAAAATGTATTAATAAATAATTTTAAACTATACGTCTGCAGTTACGTTTCATTTATTCGATACCATTCTATATAATATTTCCTCGATTATGTAAATATGAATGTTTAATTAATATTAGTTTGATTATTGGCTAACTCGAGAATAAAATCATGAATCTCTTGCATATCCCTGACCACGTGCCTAAGGAAATATTTACTAATGTTGCATCAGATGCGTTCTGATGTGTTGTTTCATGGATTGTGTTGTGGAACCGATAAACTATGTTCGAACTCAGTAACACGGTTGGCTTCGCTACCTCGATGGTGCTGCTGTTCTGTGTGGTGGTCGAATTCTGCACTATGTTTATGAGTCACACGTTTTCTGACTGTTTATGATATAAAGGTTATAGAGTTGACAAAAATTATGTTGTGGAAATGGGATAGAGCAGATTATGGGTAAATTTAGAGTGGGGAATGTAAAAGAAAGTGGCTAACAGGTTTATCTGGGCTTAATTGATGAGATATTCTTGACTTCGTTTAAGGAGAAGCCATAATACATCGCATCACATACATCACCCATGATACTGAGTTCGAACATAGTTTATCGGTTCCACAATGCAATCCATGAAACAACGGATCTGATGCGACATTAGTAAATATTTCCTTAGGCACGGTGGCCAGGGATATGCAAGAGATTCATGATTTTATTCTCGAGTTAGCCAATAATCAAACTAATATTAATTAAACATTCATATTTACATAATCGAGGAAATATTATATAGAATGGGTATCGAATAAATGAAAAGTAAATGCAGACGTATAGTTTAAAATTATTTATTAACACATTTTAAGAAGATCATTTACTAATAATATTTTATGGACTAACAGCTTCAGTAGCGAGATTTGCAACATGATTATATTTTAAAGAATACATTATTTATTTGTTTACAAAAGGAATTCATTTATTTGAGGGCGTAATCTAGCTACCTAAAATTCTCGAGTAAGTATTTCTAATGCATGACTTGGGGAATTTATAACCTTGCAATGCAAGAGTCTGAAGTAAGATTTAAGAGTAGCAGCGGACCCATATTTATTTAATTAAAATATTTATTTTATGACTAAGGGCAAACATTTATTTGAGAATGAATTATGAAGATAATGCAGAGGCGGAGTGATATATAGAATAATAAAATTAAGTAAAGGAACACATGGTACGCTTTAGAAAGGTGATATGGAATGGCAGTATATTGAAACTGCAATGCTGCAAATGAGTTTATAAGACTGTCGGTCTGGTCTCTGCCTCAGCCCGACGAAGTAAGGTGTCACATAAGCATAACCAGGGACAAGCGGTACATGTCGCAATTTGCCGGCTGGCTGCATGACATTGTCAAATCCTACGGGAGCACCCATTATGCCCGTTTGTGTAGGATGACTGGGGTTAATTTCAACCCTGAAGAATCCAGAAATTTCATGGCAGAATGAGTCATTGTGTCTCTAAAATGTAACACATGTATACTGTATAAATGATTATGATGAGGTTTAAATAGATTTCTGACTCGGCCCTACATTATCAACATTTACTAAAGAACTCTGGCGACTCTCAAAGAAATGGGATTTTCTAGAATTAATCATTAGATTTAATAAATACAAAACATATATAAATTGGGAGTTATTACAACTAATATGCCAGCCATTTGCAAAGTTGTAGACCCCTGCATTACAATAAATGAAGCATTGAATGCATGTCGATTTATATGAAAGTTAAGTTATTTAGGAAAGTAAATATTAATGAAATTTTGACACACATTCATTGTTTTAAGCGATCATAGATTTAAACTTTGAAAATTGAGATAATTATGAGCATGCAATAATTAAATAATAACTATAGATAGAAATGTAGATTATAGAAATACGCACCCAAGAAAGATAGAGTGAGGTAAGCTAGATTATTAGATACATTTACACATTATATTAATTATTCAATTTAGTTATACAAATGGTAGTTTTTACATTTTACAATTTAGATAAGTAATATGAAGAAGAGCTATAGCATGTTATTAGAGTACTCTAGAGTTTGAACACAGACAGGTACCTGTTTTATAAGAAGTTTTCTGATTCCATTAGTTTAGCAGCAAAAGTTCACGAGTGGCAATTTTTTTTTTTGTATTTAGATATTTCATTTACTTTCATAGCAGCAGCAGCTTTCTCATTTATTTCAGGCAGCAGATCTTCATGGTGAATTTATGATGGGAAATGGAAAGTTCGGCATCCGATAGGCCATCTCCCAATGGAGAATAATCTAGGTGCTTTACTTGGTCATACTTTGGCAGGAACAAATTATTTTTATATTTTTGGAGACTCTCAGTGATCGAGAGCAAAGCTAAAGTTTAAGTGAATGTCTCCAGCAAGTCTAAGATGGCCTCTTTTTTTCACATTTTTGTTAAGATATTTTTAGGTTCTATTTAATCTGCCCTGAGGATAATCAATGCATTTTGTTGGTTTTTAATTAAAGAAAGCTGCCGTTCTGTTGTTTACATTTTACATTTACTAATTATATTTTGGGGAATTTTTCTTTAATTAATCTATTATCTATCACTGACCAATGCTTTTAAATTTCAAAGACAAAAAGGGAACATAAAATTATTTTAACTTTTAATTAAATATTACATCAGATTTTTTTAGAATTATTATTAAACGAAATTTAAACAAAGCAATAAATACGAACTTTATAATCCAAAATAAATGATTAAAATTATACAAAATTATATAGCTAAAAGAAATCTAAATTATATTATTTTATCTTTATTTATTGCCTTTAATTTGAGATCAAAATGTGTGCGTGTTTATGCTGAATTCTACATATATTTATACATTTTTAATATTGCTACACACACAATTCGATACCAAAAAGTTTAAATTTGGGTGTGATAGACCGGTCAGTGAGAGATGACAGAAAAAGGTGAAACTTAAGATTCGAATACATATCTTACTGTTTCAATATATATATATATATATATATGCAAAACCATAAAACAATACAATACTAGATTAAATCGACAATTTTACCAAAATCCTTACACAAACATGGTTTCATATACTACAAATAGACCTTCTCAAGTGAAAATCAAATAGACCTTCTCAAGTGAAAATCAAACTAAAGAAAACATATATATATATATGTTTTCTTTAGTTTGATTTTCACTTGACAAGGTCTATTTGTAGTAGATGAAACCATGGTTGTGTAAGGATTTTGGTAAAATTTTGGATTTAATCTAGTATTGTATTGTTTTATGGTTTTGCATTTTTATTTTTGCTAGTATAGTGTTAGACAGTTTTATATATATATATATATATATATATATATATATATATATATATATATATATATATATATATATATATATATATATATATATATATATATATTCTCACGGGTAAATCTTGAATTCATAGTATTATTTCTGGAGCTTCCGTGTAAGAAAAATATAGTAGCTAAATAGCTGATTTTTCATTACAATAATAAGTACTTTCCTCCGAAATTCTTCTTTCTTAAATCATAAGAATATGTGTGGTGCGATTTAAAGTATATGTATTAAAATTGTTACTTTTTGAAGAATAGATAAGATTCTACAACAATATTTATGAAACAAACATTTAGTGTGAATAAAGCAGAAGTAAAGGTTATCCTCTCACCTATTCGCTATAAAAATTATATATATATATATATATATATTGAATTTGGGGCTAGTTCACCAGGAAGCATGAAATTTAATTAGCTACGATTTTAATAGCAAATATTCATTCTTGTTAATATCTCAAAATTAATGCATTTTAGAAAAATAGCACTTGTAAATTGAATTATATCAGCTTGCTATGAATAAATACTAAACTACAATGAAAGAAATATGTATGGGCAAAGATTAAGTCAACTTATGAAGAAATGTTTTGTCAGAAATGCACCTTGGGTATCATTTATTTTATACACGGTGTTTAACCACAGTTCTAAGAGCAGATTGAACTTACAGTCTTATATCTGAGCAGAAAATTAAATAATAATTCATAGCCTAATAAAATTATCAACAAATAATTATTATTTATCAATGCCTATATCTCAAAGTGGAGTTGCACTAATATTGAATTATAATTTTTTCCAAATGTAGCTGATAATTTCATTTTTCCAACAGTCTTCTTCAGAGTCCCTTTACACTATTTAAAAAAAAAGCATTGAAGAAGTCTATTGAAAGTCAAACTGAGCTACTTAATAAAAGTCTGCAATAATAAATTTGTATTTACAGTATATAAACTGCATAGAAGAATGTGTTGACATTGTTTTTTTATATTGGTAAAATAATTTCTTAAAAATACAAATCACAAATAGTAGAAATTTTTTTAAAAAGTCCTAGTTATTTTTTTCAAACTTCCAATCCAAAATAGAAGTTAAATTAAGCGTAGTCTTTTTTTAAGCAAATGCTATAACAATCATAATGTATGAATGGATAATATTTTTTGAAGAGCACTTAAAGTGATCCTACTAAATCCATGTTATTAATTATATATATTCTTTTTCTTTAATTTAACCTTGTGTATTATAATGTTACAATATTTTTCATCAAAGCCTTATTTCTCTGGAATTTTTTAAAAATAAATATATATTTAATAAGCTTTTTAGAAACTTAAAGCAACAAAAAAGAAAATAGTCGCAAAACATTAGTCTCTTAGTATTCGTTTTTTAAATGTACTGCAATTAGCATATTCAAATGTTATATATATATATATATATATATATATATATATATATATATACATATATATATATATATATATATGTATATATATATATATATAATAGGTAAGTTATTTGATAATTACGTGACTTGTTTGAAGGTAGTGTGGAATAATGGTTTGGTAGGTTATAAGTCATTCTTATAATATATATATATATATATATATATATATTACATATTGTCTCTTTTTATAGCTTTTACAAGTTCTTGAAATCCTGTTTAAGATTTCAACTGTCCATCTATTGTTAGTTCACCTAGGAATATGCCCAGCCCAACTCCACTCCAGTATCTTAATTCTTTCAATGATGTCAGTAACATCTATTCATTCTCTCACCCATGTATTTTGTTTTCAACCCAATCCTGTTACTTCTAACATAATACTATTCATTATATTTATTTATAATTGTGTGTTATCATATATATTGTACCACCATTGAACAGCATTACATGTTCATATTTTTTTTTAAAATTATAAGTAGCTTAAAGAGTTGTAAAACAAAACTCAAAGAAAAAAAAGTGCTCCAGAATTATTTATCAAGAATGATTAAAGCAGATTTCATTAAAAAGAATTTAGTAAAGGTTTAATTAAAAAATATAATTTAGAAGAGTTTTTAAAAAAAGTTTAATTAAGGAGTTAAAGACTTTTTCCTTACAATCGCAAATCACCAAAGGGCAAAACGCTGCTCATTTATTAGTATAAGTTTACTAGTTAAAAAAAAAACAATTAGAGGGGGGGGATTTAACTAAATTAAAGATTTAAAAACTTCTTTCTCTTTTCATTTACTTAAAGAAAATAAAAAAATGGGTGTGTGTAAAGAAATGAAAGTTGAATTAAAATAAGTACAAGGAAAGCATATAATATAAACTTAAATTTTCTTAAAGATTGCTCCACTAATAAATAAAAGGATGGGAACAGCAACTATAAAATGCAGTAAACAAAAACAATGAAAAATAATTAAAATGATATCTTATTCAAAGCTAGATTAATCTACCCAAATACACAAATGAAAACACAACAGGTATGTAATTAATAAAATTAATTAAATTAGATGGAAGTGATAATTAGAAGAGCAATAAGAAGGACTCACATAAAAAGACTGAATAAATCTATTATTTTAGCATTCTGCCTCTCATGACTCTTAATTGATAGCAATTGTGAGATTAAAATTGTGATCATATTATTAACATGCAGTGCTAAGGACTTACTGGAGTATGTAACTAGCCTCCAGTCCTGGCCCTCCAGAACACCAGAAAGACATCATCTAAGAGCCATGCCCATATAATGAACTGAGTAGTAGGAAATCTTTATCTTAATGAATGTATAAATCAGCCAGGAGCTACAACCATTAAACAAAGCCAAAATCTAACTGGTTGGTAATCCAAATTCATAGATCTGGGGAGAGTAAGAAGCCATATCTCTCGGAATATAGCATGATCAAAATTCTAGGTAACTATTAATTTCATATCCCATTCATAGACCGATAATATTCATATAAAAGACTGTTAAACTTTCAAAGCAATAGCAATCTTTGAGTATTCCCTATAATTAGCTTTACCTGTCTTCTGTAAATAAGTGTTCCCTATAAGTATCATAAACTTTAGTATGTGCATACATATTAAATCTTTCATAAAATATTTAATTAATATGTGCAAAGCAGATAATGAATTATATTTCAAGTGTATGTGCATATTCAGATTTATAATATGTAAGTGAAGCAATTTTTATTGTTACATGTTTTTGTTATAATATTTTAGTATTATGTTTGTTTACAATGTCTGCTAATTATGTTTGGTCTGTTTCTTTTTTTAATAATGATACCACTAATAGCCAGTCTTCAGTTAAGTAGACATTAAGCTGGTCTATTATATGTATTTTCTTTAATGAGTTAAAAGCTAGCAGGATGAATCAGGTGCTAAATTTGTTTACCTATTTGCCAGACATGCTAATTATATCTTATGATTAGCTGATGCCTGAAGGTTTTTCCTCAAAACAAATAGAAATGCTTTGGATAGCAGGAGTTTGAATTTAGCAGCCAAAAAGTTCTTTAGCCTAAAAATGTGGATACAGGTGATACATTATATAATCTCAGTCTGGCTATAGGTACCTTTTGGTATTATACTTCTTATCTGAGAAGTCAGTGTGCTACGTTAAAAAAGTGCACTGGAGTAGATCGAGATTATATTTTGATAGTTTTTTTTTGTAATTTGTATTTTTTAATTTATATAATCATTGTGATTTTCTCCCACCCAGTTCAATATATATATATATATATATATATATATATATATATAACTGAACTGGGATAAAATTTCTTATATATATATATATATATATATAAGAAATTTTAATGGTAAATACAATATTATAGTTTAAATTCTTTTGTAGCACTTTTGATTATGTGGTAATCCTCTTCACCTTTAACTGAATTTCAAATTTTTTAAACTTAATGTTACATATATTTCCATAAGCTGTGTATGGCCATATTTACAACTTGCCTATTAATAACTTTTTCCTTATATTTATCAATCAAAATTGCCTCTTTAATTTTCCTCTTTTTAGAATTTTTCTTCCATTAATATTTTTATTTCACTCCTATTAAATTTAAACTTAAAATTACAAGTCTTTTCATGGCCAAAGAATACTGAAACTATATTAAATTGACTATTTTTAATTCGATTATATAATAATTGATGCTCCTTCAATATTTTCTCCACAGAACATCCCAATTCACCGATATATAATTTCTGACATCCACATGAAATCTGATATATTATATTACTTCTTTGCAATTTAGGAATTATACTCTTAGAATTATTAATCAATCGATTAACATTTGAAGGAACACAAAATGAAATATTATACTTTTCTTTAAATATATTCTTAATTAATTTAGATTGCATGTTATTTATAAACGGAATAGATATCCATTTTTTATTATCTAAAGTACCACAGTCAACTCTCTTCTTATTATTAAATGAATTTACTGTACACACGATTTGTTTTTTATCATAATCAACCTTTAAAAGTTCATTTGCACAGAGTTCAACATGCAATCTAAATTAATTAAGAATATATTTAAAGAAAAGTATAATATTTCATTTTGTGTTCCTCCAAATGGTAATCGATTGATTAATAATTCTAAGAGTATAATTCCTAAATTGCAAAGAAGTAATATAATTTATTAGATTTCATGTGGATGTCAGAAATTATATACCGGTGAATCGAGATGTTCTGTGGAGAAAAGATTGAAGGAGCATCAATTATTATATAATCGAATTAAATATAATGTAAATAGTCAATTTAATACAGCTTCAGTATTCTTTGACCATGAAAAGACTTGTAATTATAAGTTTAAATCTAATAGTAGTGAAATAAAAATATTAATGGAAGTAAGAAATCCTAAAAAGCGGAAAATTAAAGCAGCAATTTTGATTGATAAATAAAAGGAAGAAGTTATTAATAGGCAAGTTGCAAATACGGCCATACACAGCTTATGGAAATATAGTAACATTAAGTTTAAAAAATTTGAAATTCAGTTAAAGCTAAAGAGGATTACCATGTAATTGAAAGCACTAAAAAGAATTTAAACTATAATACTGTATTTACCGTTAAAATTTCTTTTTATATATATATAATATTTCATAACGGGTATTGTATTTTACATATGCAGAAAAAAATATTAAACATTCTTGAGAGTCAGTTAATGAGTTTTTGACAAAATAAGACCTGTGCTAATATAACTTATCTAATAAAAGAAATTAGCTATTTGAACAGGAGTCAATGGAAGTTATGTAAAATGTGAAATGTGTTCCATAACAATTTGTATGTAGAGTGTGGCAGTGGTATAACTATAATAAAAATTATTCTCTACCACATTTTATTTATTAGTAGAAAGAGTGTGAAAAGTATTAATATGTAAATAAAGTAATAGAATGTAAGAAAGTGGTAATGCCCATTTTCATTTTTATTGTTTTATATATACATACATGTATATAATAATTAAAAAAACAAGACACAAAATGTGTAATTTGCTTTTAAGCTTGTACTAAAATGTTCACTAGTATCACTATCTCCATACAAGTTTCAATTATAAGTGCCAAAAGAGAAAGAAATTCAAAACCTCTGTAGGAAAATTCTCATCCCCAAACCAATTGGTTTCAAGCTTATGGCTTGCCTCAGTGAGGAGTTAGGATTTCAGATACTAGACCCAAAATTCCAACTCAAACGTCAGCACTTATTTAATACATAAATGTCTTCAAATCCAGCCTTACAAATCAGATAGCTATATGGTTCTAAATTCAGTTCAGTTTCACCATATATTAATAGTCAAAGCAATATAACATCAAAAAAACCTTCAAGGGTAGACTTATAATAATTAATAAAACAAGACATAAAATGTGAGACTTTCTTTTAAGCTTGTACTAAAATGTTTACTAGATGGAGTTTACCACTAGCTCTAAACAAGCTTCAATTACAAGTGCCAAAAGAGAAAGAATTCAAAGTCTCTATAGGAAAATCCTGATCCCCAGACCAATTGGTGTCTAAAAACCTAATTCCTCACTGAGATGAGCCATAAGCTCGAAAACAATTGATCTGGGGATGAGGATTTTCCGATAGAGATTTTGAATTCTTTCTCTTTCAGCACTTAAGCTTGTTTGGAGATAGTGGTAAGCTTCATCTAGTGAACATTTTAGTACAAACTTAAAAGCAAGTTACACATTTTGTGTCTTGTTTTTTAATTATTATAAATGTACCCTTGAAGGCTTTTGTGATGTTATATTGTTTGGCTATTAATATGTGGTGAAACTGAACTGAGTTCAGACCCATATAGCTATATGCTTTGTAAAGCTGGATTTGAAGACATTTACAGGTCTGAAAAATTCAGGTTAGTGTCTGAAATATTAACTCCTCACTGACGTGAGCCATAAGCTTGAAAACAATTGGTCTGGGTATGAGGATTTTCTGCTAGAGATTTTGAATTCTATCTCTTTTGGCACTTATAATTGAAGCTTGTTTGGAGCTAGTGGTAAGCTCCATCTAGTGAACATACATATATATATATATATATATAAAGTGTTAACTATCATAAAAATTATACAAGAATATATATATATATATATTATTCATGTCTGTATTTTTTCAAAGCAATATATGTAATTATATAATTGAATATTTGTAAATACAATAACTAAATAATTAAAATTTTTATCTACTTAGAAGCAGTTTTGATTATCCCAGTAATCTTTGTCAACTAAAACTTTGAAAGGCTAACCTTCCCACAATTCCATGATCTTAATGTTTGCTGCTTTCCTGTTAATTAAGTCATGTAGCTTCCTTTATTTTTCTTTTATTGTTATTTTTTTGAATTTGAAATATTTTTATATTATTAAAATTGAAGTCAAAACCATAAATACATGATTTATTATGGTCATGAAAAACTGATGCTGAAATATTATTATCTATTATACAATTTTGTTTCAATTTCTGAACTCGTTTTAATAATAGCAAGTGCTCTTTAGTTTTTTTTCCCAATGTACATCTAGATTCACCTATATATATTCACTGCCACACTACATATCCATTTATAAATGACACAATTTTTATTTATAAATGAGGTTTTATCTTTGGAGTTATTTATTAATTTGTTTAATGTAGGAGATGTGTAAAATGCAATATCACATATACCTTTATAAATTTTCCTTATAAAATTTACTTGATCATTTGAAATATATGGTATTGATATCCATATTTTTTATTAGTAGGAGAATCAATATTATTATTAAAATTTTTATTCTTATATTTTGTCTTAAAATCTATAATAACATTCATTCAAATATATTTCAATATTTTTGCAAAGACTATTATTTCTAAATAAAAGGACTTCAAACTTGCCATTTTGGGTGACATTGACACTTTTGATTTATATGGAATATAACCTCTTTTTACTATTGGTTTAATGTTCATACAGTTATCCAAAGATAAAATCTCATTTATAAATAAAAAATGTGTCATTTATAAATGGATGTGTAGGTGTGGCAGTGGATATATAGGTGAATCTAGATGTACATTTAAAAAATTATATATATATATATATATATTGTAATGGGATATATATATATGCATTACATTTAAATTCTAATACATAATGTTTCGCAAATATCTAATACTGAATTAAAAACACACACGTTCAAAATGCACAAATAACGAATAATTAATTTATTAATGTTTGATTTAAATATTAAATTAAGCTTTAAAAAAAATTATAGAATCGAAACAAAGATTCTACTCTTTAAATAAAATATAAAATAAAAATATTTTTAATAATAGCGAAGATTTTTTTAATTTTTAAATATAAAAATTACAAACAGATCCTTAAGGCAAAATGACAATTAAAAATGATTACAAAATAGATAAGAGTTCCCGCCCAGAGATAGAGACACAGACCTCAGTGGAAAACCCAAAATCTTACCTTGGATACAAATAATAAACCAATAAAATACAGACATGAAGTATGTTTGATGAATCCTGCATTCCAGAGATAAGGTACCTGAGGACTATAAAAGAAAAATCCAAAACAATAATTAGTGGGAGAGAATCAGAAAATTAAAACTTTAAATTCAATTGTCTTTGTTGAAAGCAGAAAAATTTTAAAAAGCTATTGTCACCATCACTAAGAATGTAGTCAGCATCAACAGGCTTCCTTCGGTGTGGCCGGCCAAAGGTAGCTTTCCTATTTAAGGATCCCAGGATCAAACCACTGGAACCGTCTTCATAAAAGTCTTCAGAAATCATTATAAGTCTTCATAGATCTTCGTCACAAAGGAACGAGCTCAGACAAAAGAAAGTGTAATTCATAAATAATTGAAATATGAAATATAAACTCTTAAATTTTAAATCTTCGAACTTTACTTGTTTTCTAAAAATGAACTATAAACTTTCTTACCTGAACAAACCTGAACTTTATCTTTTATAAACTGTGCCATTTTAAACTGATCAAAAGCTAACATAATCTTTTAAAATATATATTGTTTTTTTTGTATTATTCATGTTTAATTAATATCTGTTTGTAATGGGGCGGGGGTTTGCGATTGCAAACTTAAATTTAAAAATAGAAACACATCGTTATTTGTGCATTATTAAATTTAAAAAGAAAAGTAGGTTATATAAATTTGTAGTAAAAAAAATAAGTTAAAATATAAATGTTATCTTAAAATGATTTTAAAACCTTAATTAAACTAAAGATTTTTTATTTTGAATTAAATTAATAAAATGATTTAAATGTTAGTTGAGTGTAGATGGTGACTAGACTAGTTTAAATATGTTACTTTTAAAGAAGGTTTTGATTTCAGACTATTTGTTTCGTAGTTGTGTCAATGCTGGTGGAGAGATATGTGGACATTTATATCAATGTAATGTAAAGTGTGTTAGCACCTAGGGTGATGAGTCCACTGAATGCATGACCCCAAAGAGGTAGTCATACTGTTGAAATGGATGCAGATGTATTTCCTGCGCCATTGACCCATTCCAGCTCTATGGATTGAGGAGATAAGTCAGCAAGATAAGACTGCTCTCCCATCCATACATAGTGTGTTCTCTTTATATTACATACATGATTCCTTCGCCAGATAGAAGCACATTCCTATACTGGTTGAAGCTCATGTTTTCTCCAATAATATCACACTGCTCAGATGCACATTCCTGTCGGCGTGATTCAATGCTAACATGTTCATATTACATTGGTTGCTGATATATATCTGGAAGTGAGCATTGGTGTGGCTGCGGATTTTTAGCCCTGAATCAAATGTTTGAAAGTCTTTTCAGTGCTCATCTGGGTAGCTCATTTATACTCAACATTTCTAAGATTAAAAATAAAAGTTAAAAACAAATAAAATAATAACTAATGAAACAGAATAAAACAACTTTCTTCTTTTGTTATAAAAAATATTTTTTTTTAGTTTGTGCATTATTAATTATATACATAAATAAAATCTTTTTTGTGTTATTAATATGGACAGTGATTTCTTTTTTTATTCTTTATTATTAAAAATATATTTTAATAAATATATTAAGTTTCTGCATCTACTTGAGCTAGCGAATTGGGCTGGTAGTCATGATCTTAACAGCACGTATCTGTCGACTTTATAAATTTTCTAGGTTCAAAGTAGCCTAGTGGCACTCTGTCGGCAGATGCGGTAAGACTGGAAACTTCATCATCATTCCCGACCGTTATAATATATATAATTTAAACTTTATATCAAGAAACCTAGAATCATGATATTTCAAGTTTAAATAATTACATTTAAAAAATCCAGTGTGTTTATGTAAATATTATTGGTTCTCTGAGTCATTAGGTGTTACTTCTTTACTTTTTTCTTACCGTGTTATTCTTCATAAACAGTTTTAATTATCTCAACAACAAACCCATTTCTATGTTCTCTTTCATGATTATAAAATATGATTATTTATATATATTCTTTTTGCTTTCATATACATAAAAAATGCTGTACTCTTCTTTTTTTAAAAAATATGATTTCATTTTCTTCCTGTAAATATTTAGGCAATCCAAATGATTACACTTCATGACAAATATGATGTTGTATCAGCCCAACGTATATAATTTACCTTTTGCATTATTGATTAACCTTTTCAATTCAAAACGCAATATTAAATTTTTCTCAAATATAATTATATCAATTACATGATTTTGGTGTTATTGATCTTTTTTTATAGAGTAAATGTAGAAAGTGGAATTTCATTTAATTCTGCTATTTATTTTTTAAGATTACATATAGATATGTATTTATACTGTATAATACCAATATCAACAACAATCAGAAATCTCAATCTGTTGACAAGGCAACCTCCTATTAACAATAAAGGTGAAATATGTTTATATAGACAGTAGTGACTGCAATCTAAGTACAGAAAGTAAAGTTATTGTTTATAGGAAGTTTAAATGAACCTCATTAAATGGGTAAATACAATTTGTTCTGAAAGCAAACTAACAAATAGTCAATTATAACTTTAAAACTGCACTTGATCAAAGAATTTCTTTAGTAATAAATCTAACAATGCCAAGGTTGGATGGGTTTATAAATGTATATTAATATTTAGCCTTGGCATTATTAGATTTATTATTTAAGAAAAATTGTTAGAGTGTAGTTTGAAGTTGTAATTGCTGTTTGAAAGTTATAATTCAATATTTTCTAGCTTGATTTCATAACAAGTTAAGTTTACCTCTTTAACAAGGTTTATTTAAACTTCTTTGAATTAATAATTTAATTCTTTGTAGTCACATTGCAATCTATAGGACATATTAGACGATGTGTAAAGGGGGATTTCCATCTTTATTGTTTAAAAGATGTTGCCTTGACAACAGAATGAGATTGTTGTTTGTCGTTGATATTGGTATTATTTAAATGCTGACTGCTTTCAATAAATTTACATTTATAAACTTATCTAGTCTTGGACATTATTATCTTTATTATTTAAATAATACATTGTTGGAATGCATTTTGAAAATTATAATTGACTATTTGTTAGTCTGTTTTTAGAACATCTATATTTACCTGTTCAATGAGGTTTATTTAAACTTCTTTGTTTCAATAATTTCACTCTCTGTAGGCAAGTTGAAATCTTTAATATTTTCCTGAAGATTTGTGATGATGGTATTTCAGATGTGAGAATATGTAGGTCTATTTTCATTGTCTATCATTAAATGTTGAGTGTCAAGAAAATTAAAAATTTTATTTAAACTTTTCAAATATAAAGCTGTTAGTAATAACACACATATAGATAACATGTTAGTAGATTACAAAACATTTCAAATGGTGTTATTCTTTACTCTTCTTAAAATTTGCTGGCTTATTAGTGACAATACTAGCATAGGAATTGAGCTCACATCTATAGATTCATGAATATCAAATTGTTAGGCAGCACTTTAACAAATTGGCCTTTGACAGAATAGATGTGGGTTAGAGTATTGTGTTAAAATTTGATATTCAAAAATCTAAAAGTGTGAGTTTGATTCCTATGCTAGTATTATCATTGGTCAGGCAAGAAACACGTGAAAAGGCATAGAGAATAACACCATTCAAAATGTTGTGCAAACTACTAACACATATTGTCAAACAGTTGTTTGTATTTAGAAAATATAATAAACTTTAAATTTTCTAGAGATTCAACATTTAATGACATATAATAGAAATAGTCCAATATATTATCACACACAATCTTTAGGGTCTATATAAACAAATTAGTCCATTAATAAAGGTGGATTTCCACCTTTGTTGTTAAAATGAAGTTGCCTTGACTACAGAAATATATATATATATATATATATAATTTTCTACTCATCAAAAGATCAGCAATATAATAACCAAGCCTAAGGATTCAATCCCTCTTGAATCTCATAGTGTTTATCAAATCTCATTGAAAATTATAAAGCTTCTTACAAAGGTATGCATAATCATTGTCACATCAGTGTTAGGAGAGATGAACATGCTAATGCAGTTAATCATCAGCAACACTCTCATTCCATATTATAGATTCAGGCCATAAAATTGATTTCTCTAGTACCAGGATCATATCCAGATGTGATAATCTCTAGCAGTGCAAAATTAGAGAAGCTATTGAGATACTTAAAAGGCCAGATTGTATCAATAAGCAGATGATACATGCAAACTTCCTCCTATTTGGAAAGATTTTTAAAAAAAACATTCTTAATTTAACATTTTTGCTATTGGTGGAACTTTAAGGTTTTTTCCAAATCAGTGATTGTAGCGCCTCTACAACTGTCTTTCTACCTTTTATCATCCAGTAGATGACCTGTGTGATCAAGTCGAAACGTCGTTGGTATATTAATATTTAAATTTTTTAACACCAGGATGAACCCACAAAATATGTCTTTTATATATGCAACCCATGAAAATCTTTGTATCAACATTATAACTATATAAATTCAGACAAGCATTAAATATTACTAATAACAATTGGAACCAAGTTTTCTCATTGTAAATTCAGAAAATAAAACAATGAGAGGAACAAAGAACATTAAGTTAGAAATCACTTTTGGAATGAATATTCAATTCAGTTGTAAAAAAAATGTTTTAAGCACTATAACTGGAGCTTATATTTATCCAATTTTGTTGACACGTACACACACACACTTCCTCACTTATAATCTGAATGCGCATAGCGCTACCCTTAAATCAAAACAACTCTTTTGATTCTATTTTTTGTCTGCTTGTGATTTTGATTTTGTAATCTAGGAGCAGCAACTAAATAAAAGTCAATGTTATATTGTTAGGTAATATATATATATAATCAGAGTGTTGTTTGTTTAAAAAGTCATTAAAAAGAGTAGAAATTAATTCTGCTTGTGAATCTAAATGTTAGGCTAATTTGAACTGTGTATTCTTCTTCACGGATTCATTATTTATTGTCATATATATTTTTTATCTAATATATTTTCCGTCACATAAAACTGAGGCTGGCAAGTGAAGATGGATTTATTTTCTTTATCTACAATGTAGATTGTTCTGATACTGGAGGACATTATTTTAATATGCAAGAACTGAAAGTTAATTGCGCGCCGATTATTACATATTATTAATGCTAGTTCTTTAATCTGTCTATGTAAAGTCATGAGATGTCTTTTAATTTTTTTTTGGAATGAAATTTATTTTTTAAAAGATTTGTAACCCTTGCTCAATTGTTACTCTTTACTTTTTATAATCCCAGTCATAATTTCCAGCACTAAAAACTATCAAGGTTCCACTTTTTATAGTGACTTTGAGATCTCTATAATGTAAATAAATCTTTGGTTTGCATGAAACAATGATCAATTCACTAACAATTTTTTTATGTAAGTGTTACTGATTGGTGCATATCTACAATCCAATAAAATTACACTTTACAAGAGTATTCAGAAAATTATACATTTAACTCAAATTACTGTAATTATAAATATGCGATAACCGTATTGAGAAAAGCTTTCTTAAAGTTAGTTTTATTTGATGTGCAAAGCCGACTTAAATCGGCTAAGATTCTATAACTCACTTTCAGAAAAGTGAAAAGATATATCAATCTGCCTGCCATTATATTTTTAAAATTTTATCAAGCATATTCTAAATAATCGCAATTGAAGAGTACAGTAGGTGAAATCAAAATATGTCATTAAATTATCATTTAAAAAATATTTTTATCATATAAACATACTATACAGAGAAAATAATTTTTTTATCAAAGATTTTTGGCGATTATATAAATTAATCTCTTTTTCCCCTTTCCAGTATAGATAAGAAGTTAATGGGAAGAATTTGCTGTTATTATTTAATTAGTGCTTATATTTTATGTTTTAAGTTGGAGAAGAATATGATCTTTGCCTTATTAATTAAAAAAAAAAAAAACCCTTTAGCAACCATCATTTTTTCATTATTTAAAAAATAAGTCAATTATAATTTTATTAAAATAAAATATTTATTTAGTTTAAATCATATTCTTAGGGAGATGGATTTTTAAGTTTAGCAGCCAGAGTTTCTAATTTACTTTTAATAAATAGTCTAATTTCTTCTTGAACTTTTGGTGATGCCTTGGTAATATCTTCGGTCAAAGTTGCATTTAATTTGGAATTACATTCTTTTAGTACAGTAGCTGTAGTAGAAGAAATAGAATTTAAGACCTTTTTTGCGTCTGGTGAGAGCGTAACTTCAGCTTGCATAGATCTGGCGATAATACACAAGGCCACCGCGAAGAAAAAATTGAATTTAATAATTGTTGAAACTTCCATTTCTCTAAAAGAACAAAATGAAATCAGTTAAAATATTTTCTGAAATAATAAGGAACATAAAATAAACAATATGCGCAACAAAAAGAAAAAAAGTGCAAGAAAAAGCAAAAAAACATATAACAATTACAATAGCCTCTCCAGAAGTTTTATGATGAAAAAATATAAAATAATATATAGTAGAAATAATAGAATAAGTTAAGAAAAAAGATGGGTGAGGATTTTATTATTTGAAAAAGACGCGGAATAAAGTTTAAAATGTAAATTAAGCCTTTACATTTGTTTTTTTTTTAATGTTTTTTTTTTTTTACACACATGTATAAATATATCTTTCCCATCTATTTGTTATGCTATTCACACATATGTTGAATTATTTCCAGTATCTAGTGTGAATTGTTAAATGTCTTTGGAAAAATTCAAACCATATTTAAACTTTTCAAATACATTAACTGATAATAATAACTCACAGGTTAATATATAAACCAACGCGTTGAGTGAGTATTATTCTTCAACGATTTTTCAGGTGTTGATGACCTGGCAGTGACAGTAGTAATAAGGGAATCGACCTGAAGAACTTTAGATTTATGAATACTGATTAGCCAACAACATGTAAAGAAGAGAATTGCAAATTTTATGTTGGACTAGAGATATTATTAATAGTTGAATATATTTGAAAAATATAATAAAGTTTGATTTTTCTAAAAGATATTAAACAATTAATTCCTGATAATGAAACATATATACATGTCGTCATCTATATAGTTAAATATTTCAGCAGCATTATCAGTGTCTCAAAAGCTAAATGAAATGACCAAAAATTGATAAACCTATTTTCTAACTATCATTTGAAGTATATAAAAATGCAAAATAATGTAAAGGATAAAGTTTGAAATAATATGTTACTGTCGCTTTAAATGATTAATTTTTATTTTACATTTCAAGGGCATGATTAATTAATAATTATTAAAATTTAAAAAAAAATCTCCTTCAATGATTATATAAAAAAATAGAATATGTATAAAGCTATATTAAAAATCAATATAGAAAAAATAACATCATTCTATCGTTGAATTATCCAGAGTACTACTATGTCTCAAAAGTTCTGGAATTAAACAACTGGAAAAGGGTAAATTCTTTCTTTTCCAAAACAAATTAAACAACAAAAGTTAGGATTTTTCAAGTAAAAATTTTAAAATAATATTTACATAATTATTTATTTACAATCGGTTTAATAACTTTTTCCGTTTGGTAAATCTTTAATTTTCTTTTCTTTCTCTTCTTTCCTCATTGTTCTCTCTATTTAATATTTTTTTTTTTTATGTTTGAAAAAAAACAAAACAAAAAAACCTGAATATATTTTACCATATTTTCGCATCTCTAGGATGAATTTATACTTCATACTGTTAAAAAAGTCCTTCGTTTGGCAGATACTGCAGTTTGTTCTAGAAAATATTTTCCAATTGCGGTTCCGTTTTTAAAATCCAATTCCATTTTTATTTTCAACCAACATATTACATGTAGCTTTCTATAATATTTTCAATGCATGAATGGGGCTAGACCAATGTTTTTAAATTCGATATTTTAAGTTTGCAATTGGATTTTGTAAAATAAGGCTTTTTAGAATTGTGTTAAAATATATGTAAAAATGTTTATTTTTTTAATTGATATTTAATTTTTTATACAATTTCATGTAATAAGTTGAAGATAAACTTGTGGAATGGTATATTTTTTGGAAATTTTTTTAAATATTCTGAATATTAAAATTTCAATACTGAGATCATTATATTTGCTTATAACGTTTTAAATTGTTTTGTAATTTATATTCATAGATTTGGGAGATTTAATCATTCCTGGAAATCTTTCTTTATCAGACGCATAAGAAAGATCTATTTGCGTTGGTCATTCTGGTAGCCAGGTGATTTCAACTGAAAGCAAATATAAACAAAAGTATATATGCATGATAAATTCTCTGCCGGTTTTTAGGTGGTTAGAGGATTTATTCAGGTTTGTCACCATTAGCTTTTTATCTATATGATTTTTTTCAGACAACACAGTTTTTAAAAAAAACGTTGCAAATTTGTGACAATATTTCTGAAGTAGAAAAGGTATTTAGAGTTCGATAATTTCTAAATCAAAGGAATAGACACAGACTGAGGAAAAACAGCACTCTCACAGATCAATGTCTCAAATTACTAGTGATAAATTAAGTTAAAACAATGACTGTAAATATGTACAAAACTGCTAAGAACATATAAATAACGACCAAATAAATAAACCAAACCAAAGACTATAGATTGAATATTGCAATGATGATACTAATCTCTAAATGAAAAAGAAAAAAAAAAGATTATTAACAAGTCATAAAACCTTTAACAATTTATGCACTTTCAAATAACAATAAAGATGCTTCTAAATTAAAAAAAAACTTCATTGAACATAGTAACTCAATCTTATTAGTATAGCAAGAGTGAAAAGGTTTTAATCATATTCCATCAAGTCATTAACTGATGGTATTATATTCTTCTAATGTTAGACTTCATGTAACAGATTACACCTTTTATCAAAACATGGAATGAAGATCAGAATACTCTCACAGATAATATTCATTTTGTTCTGTGGGTATATTGTGACTATTAACAAATGTGAGATGCATGTTCACCATATTTTCCAAATTTATTTTGTGACCTTGTATCAAATGAGAAATATGAAAGGTATTTTAGAGCACAGGTTAATTTTTGGATATTTTTTCTTCATCATCATTATTGCCTTGAAAGATTTTGACAGTAATCTGTAGCTTCATAATATACCTGCTGCTTAAGATACATCAGCCACTAATATTAATATTCTAATTGAAACTAATTATGAATATTTTATAACTTTTATGTAGTAGTATAGTGGCCAGAACCTCAAAACTAAAGATCTGTGAATCGATTCTCAACTGGATGAAATAAAAAAATCTTAATTTATTACTCAATCTGCAACATAGCATTCAAATAAAATTATAGGGCATCTTAATCAATAATTCCTAATGTTATTTGGTATTACTTCTCAATAAAATAAATTTATGATTAACATTAGCTTGCAATATGAATCATTTTACTTAATAGTAATGGCATATTATAATAAAGGAAATACCGATAATATTGTAAGAACTCCTGTATTAAAAAAACATGATATTGATGTAAATATTACTTTTTTTAAATTTCATGTAGTGATCAAACAATCCAAAGAACACCAGTTCTAAAAAACATTTTTTTTCAAATATACCAAAAAATGCAAACGTGTCTCTCTTAGATGTTTAATTAAAGTAGGTACATCTGGTGGCCCAGTAATGTATTAGATTTCAAATGTTCTTAAGCATTTGCTTTAATATATGTTTAGGCTATCTGGTGAAATTGGTTCATTTAATACAAGTCATGACAACTGAATTTATATTTACAGTATTTTGGAAAATAGTTTCTCTCAAGGAAAAAGTATTTGGATATAAGCAAGCATTTTAAAAGAAATTTATTATTGATGTTCGCAGTAAAATATTGAGGTGAATAAAATAATGACATAGTTAATCTAAAAAAAATGTTTTAAGTTATATATCAACATTTATGGTATTTAATATTTTATATTTATAACAGAAAGGTCAAAGTTTACAGTATTACTAAAGTAAATATTTAAATTATATAATATTTAATTTTTGAAAGAGTGATTGCTTGGAATTTTGCATAAAATATTATTTGTTGATAAAATGCTAATTTAAAATTTTAATTCTAGAATATAGAGAATATTTAAATAAACATTATAATTTGAGATTTGGGATAAAGATTTATTCTTCTATTTCTCTGTCTCTTTTTATATATATAATAGAATACTTCCAGTACTTTAATATATATAATATCAAAACCAACGATTTTTTTCTCTTTTCAGGATAAATGTAATATTTAAATAAATGTTGAGGACATTCATACAGAAAAGGTAGCCTTTATAATTTAATCTTAGCTTCTATTAATGCTTTAGCATGCTTTTTTTCTTTTTTTTTCATGTGTCAAAGCATCAGTCGGGAAGCGAGAACAGGACAACTGCTTGTAAGGCGGCTGTGCTAACCACTCGGTCACCGACGCTTGACGTAGCATGCTTTTTATATTTAAAATATCATAATTATAGCATTATTAAATACAGTTGATAATTATTTAACAACAGTTATATTTCTTTTATTTGATATTAATATTTAAATCCAAAGTATGCTAAGCTTTAATAAAAGCTAAGTTTAAATTATAAGACAACCTTTTCTGTATGAATGCCCAAAACATTTACTTGAATGTATATAATATCCGAGATTAAGACATATACAATTATACAATAAATATTTTAATCAATGTGAAACAAATTTAGATACATTGCAAGATTGATTTAAATACGCATTCTTTCTAATTACAATTTTCTAGACAAACCTCTATTTTAATAAATGAGGTAGAAAAAGGAGGTTGCTTTTTCTTGTTATTATTTCCTTATACTGGATTAGAGAGTATTTTTAAAATATGTATTGTGAGTTAATCTTGAATATTATATATATATATATATATAATAAAAAAGACACAAATTGTGTGACTTGTTTTTAAGCTTGTATTAAAATGTTCACTAGAGGGAGATTACCACTGTCTGGAGTCCTAGCTCCTCACTGAGGTGATCCAGAAGCTTGAAACCAATTGGTCTGGGTATGAGAATATTCAGATAAAGATTTTGAATTCTATCTCTTTTGGCACTTATAAATAAAAGTTTGATTGGAGGTCGTAGTAAGCTTCCTCTAGTGAACATTATATATATAGAGGGAGACAAATTTATTTTTGATGTTGTAAAAAGAAATAGAATGCAATAATAAAATACTTTTAATTTTGTGTTCTATTTATCAAGTATTAAATTACCAATAGGATGCATACTTTTCTTTTAAGAAATAGATATTAATATTATGGTATCAAAGGTTTAATATTCGATAGTTTTCCATTTTAGGCTTTTTTTATTTTAGTCTCAAGGAACTTAATACCGATTTATCTAAAGCTTACTTATAATAATTTATAAATAAATCGAAAATTCAACTTTTGTTCACTATTATTTTTTTCTTTTTATCTATAAAGAAATATATAATTAGAAAACTTTCACAAACATATAGAAAAAATAGTGAAACTTTCAATATTTATGTATATATAAATTAAAAATTTCCACTGGCAGCAGAAATTGAATATTCTTACTGTTGATATATGTTGGATGCATTCATGAGATTTATATATATACCTGATACATCCAGCTTTGTAAAGGCTTGTTTTTTTTAATTGGTTGCTTTAACATTTTTTAAAAAAATTTAATGCAAATTAAACAAAACATTTGAATATTATATAAATAAATTTCTGAATTTTAATAAAGCTATTTCAAAATTTACATTTTTAAATATAACTGATATATATATGATAACGTAAGGCGCACCCACACACACATATACATATATATTTATTAGAGCACACTCTGAATAAAAAAAAAATATATATTTTTTAATTTTTCACAATTAATTGACTACTAATTGACTAATCGATTTCATAATTTTTTATAGTTTTATTAACAGTTATCTTTTATTAATGTTGGAATATAACAATACCTTTCATTTTGTTATATATTTTTTTATGAAATATGATATTTGTAATATTTTTTTTAATTGATTGTTTTAACAATTTTTTTAAGATTTAATGTAAATATGTTTTTTTATTAAACATTGCTAAGTATGTCATTCATCTGAATTATATTATCGAATTGACAAACCATGAAAGCATGGAATACCTTAGTGCTAAATATTTGTGGCTGTTTCCACAGCTGGTGGAAATCTTTACCATGAAATATATATTATAGCTCTGCTGATTTTTTCCCCAGCATTTTTTATTTAATGGCGAATTACTTTCTTAAATGTAGTGGTTGTGAATTTGGCATATGGCATCAGACAAACATTCATACATTTACAAATCAGACAACTAAGAAAATATGGTTTTATATATAAGATTTGTAATTATAAATTGGATAATTTTCATCATCAAGTTGATTTTAGAAAAATTCAAATTTTAGTTATAATTCTTTCAAAAAGTTTGCTGCTCCACCATGTTATTATATTAGGACTGTTACTGATAAGACCCGTAACATCTGAATAAGGAAAGCAAATAATATTATAAGAAAAATTATAATCTAAGATAATTGATGTATTTTTAGTTACAGTTGAACATATTTGGAAAAATATAAGTAATGTTTAAATTTTTCTAAAAAACATATAACAAAATAAAAACGAAAATACTCAACATATAGCAATTAGTAAACTGCAACTATCATAAAGCTAGAGTGATAAAATATCTACTCGCCTACAGAAAGTGCATTCATGACCTGATATAAATTTAGATGGCATAAACATTTTTTTCCATATTAGCAGGTTTAGGATTTATATTTAGTTAGAGCTAAAAAATTAACCAAAATGCATTTCCTCCTATTTTTTACTTCAAACATTTAATCTAGATCAGAATAGGCAACGTTTTTAACATGAAGAGTTATTTTATGTTAATATTTCATTAAGAAATCCCGTAAAAAAGAGTGAACAATAGATTGATAACAATGTGCATCTGTGAATGGTTGTCCTTGTATTTGAACATTTATTTTAGTAATAGAAAATAATTCGATCAGTGGACATATAATAAAAATTGTAATTTTTTTAAAAATAAATAAACAAAAAACTAATTTGACAGTTGTCTTATTTATAACTTTCTAATGTTTAAACATTCATTTCGCATTAATACTGAATCTAAGAAGTACCGCGGAAAAGCTCACTTTTCCTCTCTTAGAGTCATAAAGTATCTCAGGCTACTTATTACAAGTTTTTCTATACTTAATAAGTATTTGAAAAAAATATATAATGAACATTTTTTCCCTCTCTTCTCTCTTTATTTTTCATCTTTTACATTTTCATTCAATGTATCTTTAATTTCTTTTTTCCACAAATGTTGATATTTAAAATTTGTTAATATTTTTTACTTTTTAAAACATTTATCTATTAATTATAATTTTAAAATCTAAATAAATTTTTAATTTGTTTTACTATTTTGCTTTACTTCCCTTTTTTCCCATGGTCTCTATAAGTATATGCATAAGTCAAAGTAAGTTTCCTTCTTATTTCATAAACAAGAGTCTACAATATATAAATATATACTTTCAATGACAGTGCTTTCTTTACTTGTTAACCACGTATTAAGTATTTCAAAGCGTTAAATTATTTTTCAACTTTTAATCTACTTTTAGTATTATTCTTTCTTCTTATCTTTAAAATTATCATATTTTTAGTTTTTAACCAAAACTCATTTGTAACAAGCTTATCTCTCCTATTTGCCAGATATATTTAAATTTAGATAAAGATAAACTTCCAGTAGACCATAAAAGTATAAGTTTTTCAATTTAAAGGTAAAGGCCATTGAATTCTTTGTTTTTACAATCAGCGCATCTTCACTCATTTGACTAACAAACTACGTTTATATATAATATCAAGATACCTATTTACCGATTAATATTTGGATTTATAGCAGTAAAAAAAGAACATTAAATTATTTTGTTATCGAGAAAAATTATGTCAGTTACTAGTAAATTTGATTCAATGAATTTTTAAAAATGCGCCTAAGCATCGAATACTTTAAATATATTTTTGAAAAAATACTAATAAAACCTGTCTGTGAATGTACGTGGCTTCTATACCTATCCCTAAGTATTTTCAAATATCATTTTTATAACTGGAATTGCTCTTGTATTCTAATTATATTAAATTAAAACAAAAGCCTTACCAAAGTATGATGACCGATTTGTTGCAAAAAAGAACTAAATTAAGTGCGATGGCAGAATAAAATATATCAGAATAAGGTCATGTGATAAGTAAATTAATTAAGTGGAATAAATTAAAAAAAATTAAAAATTATAGCTAATGTTTGTTTAATTACTTAAACAATTTTTAAAGTGATTAAAACTAATTCCGGAATTAAGCAAATCGTGCCAATGTAATAAATGTACAAATATTTTATTCTTTATCATAAAAAAGATTTATTTTAAAAAAAAAGTTATTCAATAATAAAAAGAGCCCATTTATAGCACTGGGGAAGAAAAGGGCACATTAGATAATCTAAAAATTCTGATCAAATAGATGGATAAAGTCTTTAACGGCTTTATTGGTTATTTGAATGAAGTATTTTTATTATTTCCATACATAAATATATTTGGATAGATACTATGCAATTTAGGTTTAGTGGTACTGAAAGACTCCAATTAAAACTTTTTTGAAATTCACTTACATTTTGACATTATTGAACGTCTCCACCAATAATCACTTGAAATATTGTTCATTATTGTTTGGGCTGATATGCAATTTTAGAAAACTCGTAAGCTAAATGAAGTGCAATATGAAAATGACGTCCCAAAATCGGAAGGTTCTTAAATCAATTCTCAGATAAATGAAATAAAGAAAAAAACTTTTAATGACCAAGTGAATAAAATGGTAGTTCTAAACCTGACTTTTGAATCCAAGAGCATCTAATTACAAAATATTTATTTTAATCTTATTTTAAAAAGGTAGAAAGAGATACATTTAGTAGATGCCAGAGTTAAGAAAATTGAAACTTTTATAATTTTCTAAAAATTGTTTAAAGGATGTTATATAATCAAATTTGTAAACAATATATTAATCAATGAAGGCAAAATGAAGACAATAGATACTATTCTAACGATGAAACGCTTATATCTTCAGTTGGAAATGTATGTATATTTAGAAATCTTTAAGATTATAAAATTATTGCATTCCTGCAGACTAAAGTCGAGCAAAAATAGGTTCAATGTGAAAATGCATTATGAAACAAAATTTGAGCAGCCATTTACTGCTGGGCAAAAGTTTCTTCAACAATATCTTATAAAATAAGGTAAAGATTATTAATCTATCTCGATAATTTTTGAATGATATAATATTGAATGACTTTTTATTCTAGTTGTACTCTTTTGAGCTAAATATTCGTTGCCCAGTTCAATATGCTAAGAGGAGTTAGGTTTTGAAACAAACGTATCTGCAACACACACACACATCCACCCACCCACACACCCACCCACACACACACACACACACAAACACACATATATATATATATATATATATATATATATTGGCATTGCAATATGCAATTAATGGCAGGAATATTAACACTTCTTGTACTATCTACAGTTTTTTCTAAATTTCAGCCATCAAACATAAATCACTATACAGACAATTTTAATTGGAAAAACTTTAATATCGAATTGAACGTAAATGAGATATTTAAATAAAATTCACTAGTATGTTCCATAGATTATTGATTACTTTAAAGCCACCAGATGTATAAAGAACCTAAAATATGTACCACTTAAGAATAATCACCTTAGAATTTTACAAAATACTGTAAAGGTACATAAAGTGTTAAAATCAATTCCGCTATTTACTCATTACAGTTACAATGAAATTATTTGCTTATATATTTAAATAATTATTCGTTTGTAAAGTTCTTTCTGAAAAAAAAAAAAGAATTTTGAATAGCTCTACCTTGAATTAATCTTAATCCATTATAAATAAAAATATATAAATATAAGCTAATTTGAGCATTCAAGTTTTAGCATAAAATTTAATATAATATTGGCATATAAATAAAAATAAGGTTGCTAGACTGGTAGGTTGTTGACTACTTCTAATACATCCAATGAGAGTTTAGTACAATGTACGATTTGAAAGGTTGGGTTGCTTTTTCATCAATAAATAATATTTAACAGTTAAAAAAATATTTTACATGGTGCATGGAAAATTAATACTACTGCATTTAATAATATATTAAATAAAGATATGATTTGTAAAATAGTTTAATATAATAGAAAAAAAAAGCTTGCAACTGAAAGGTGGTAGAAGGATATATTAACATGGGCATACATTTGGAAAGGAAAAGAATGAATTTTTAAAATTATAAAATGTTGTTTGTGATCAAAAAAAAAAAAAAAAGCTGCATATTAAAAAATGAGAAAATCAAATTAAAAAATCAAAATGAATCCCTATATTAGTCAATGATTTTATAGTATTCACTATATAGAATATTTAAAACAGGCAAAACTCATAATACGTATTGCCACACACAGCAAGCTAAAGTAATCAATGGATGCCAGAAGGCTTATGCATAAAATCCCCATCTAGTGCCTACTCATCCAATATCCTCAGACTAGTTTCTGGCTTGAAGCTTTCATCAGTGAAAAGCCTTGGATCTGAGAGCACTACACTTAGATCTTAGGATCTAATGCAATCCTCCAGCAGCCACCTTTTATCTCCACTTAACTACAAAACTATGAGTCTTAAACTGGGATACCTTAATGTTTTTGATCCAAGCACATTGGCTTATATAGTCATATGGGTCTGAACTCAGTTCAGTACCCATACATTTTGGTGTCTTTGGTCCTTTGATAACCATAGCCACCACTATCCTATTAGACATGATTCGTTTTAAGCCAATAAACATCACATGACCACCACTTCTTATGCTTGTGTATAACTGTTGTCAAAGCAGGAAAAACTCACTATACATATTGCCACACACAACAAGATAGAGTAATCAATGGATGCCAGAAGGCTTAAGCATAAAATCCCCATCTAGTGCCTACTCATCCAATATCTTCAGACTAGTTTCAGGCTTGTGGCCTTTGTCAGTGAGGAACCTTAGATCTGAGAGCCCTGTACCTAGATCTTAGGACCTAATGCAACCCTCCAGCAGCCACCTTTTATCTCCACTTAGCTACAAAACTATGAGTCTTAAACTGAAACACCTTAATGTTTTCAATCCAAGCCCATTAGTTTATATAGTCATATGGGTCTGAACTCAGTTCAGTACCCATACATTTTCATGTCTTTGGTTCTTTGATAACCATCACCACCACTGTCCTATTAGGCTCCTCACTGATGAAGACCACAAGCAAGAAACTAGTCTGAGGATATTGGATGAGTAGACACTAGATGGAGATTTTATGTACAAGCCTTCTGGCATCCATTAATTACTCTAGTTTGCGGTGTGTGGCAATATGTATAGTAAATTTTGCCTGTTTTAACAACAATTATACACAAGCATAAGAAGTGGTGATCATATGATGTTTATTAGCTTAAAACCAATCCTGCCTAATAGGATAATGGTGACTATCATTATCAAAGAACCAAAGACACCAAAATATATGGGTACTGAACTGAGTTCAGAACCATATGACTATATAAGCTAATGGGCTTGGATTGAAAACATTAAGGTGTTTGAGTTTAAGACTCATAGTTTTATAATTAAGGGTAGATAAAAGGTGGCTGCTGAAGGGTTGCATTAGATCTTAAGATCTAGGTGCAGTGCTCTCAGATCCAAAGCTCATCACTGATGATATTGGATGAGTAGGCACTAGATGGGGATTTTATGCACAAGCCTACTGGCCTCCATTGATTACTCTAACTTGATGTGTGTGGCAATACATATAGTGAGTTTTTCCTGTTTTAACAACAGTTATACACAAGCATAAGAAGTGTTGGTCATGTGATGTTACAATATTCTAAGCAGTGCTATTCCTTTATGGTTTAATAAAAATATAGACATTACTAAGTTAAAAATGCTATTTTCTGTATTTATAATGTTAATTCAACTACAATCCCAGCTCCAAAAACCTTCGTTATATTAACCCTAAAGTATTCTATCTAAAACAGTAATAAAATTATGCATCATTATGCTGACAACGATTTTAAAACAGGAGCTCGTATATTCTTTTTAATTCTAAAAATTCTTTATTTGTTAAACATGCCAAAATAATCAATTTTTATATAAACTAAAGAGATTTTAAATTGCATTCAACTTTGTAAATTTTGCTGCTCTTAGGATAGTGAAAGCTAATACACCTAAACCTCACTTAGCGATTGACTATTAAGTGATATTTCACAATAGTGATCATCATCAATTTGTACCCACTACTTCGATTTACAATCGATTATTCACTATAGATCGGGAAAATTTTGTTTTTTAATTTAGAACATCAACAAATTAAAAAATTCGTCTATAAATCTATATATATGTTCAGTATTAATATAAAAAAGTAAAGTTTTTGAAAAGAAAAAGGAGAAGGATTTTTTAATTTGTTGATGTTATTGGAGAACATATATATTTTAAAGAAAAAAAGGGATTGTATATTTGTTGTGTTATATTGTCAATTTAGAACGTATAAACTTAAAATATATAATTAATGAATCTATAATATTAGATACTGTACATATAACTGTTGAATGTTTTTAGAAAAAATAAACTTTATTTAAATATAATATACAGTATTTGGATTATTTAAATGAAGTTTAATTTTTCCAAAGACATTCAACACTTATATTAGATGATGAAATAGTCCAATATATAAATACGGTACAGTACAACTAAAATACCATCATCACAAACTTTCAGGATTATTTTTGGAAGACCTGGTAATTATGTAAAAATAGTTACTGATTTTGTAACTTCGTTAAAAATGTTGTTAAACTTTATTTAAATATAATATACAGTACTTGGATTATTTAAATGAAGTTTAATTTTTCCAAAGACATTCAACACTTATATTAGATGATGAAATAGTCCAATATATAAATACGGTACAGTACAACTAAAATACCATCATCACAAACTTTCAGGATTATTTTTGGAAGACCTGGTAATTATGTAAAAATAGTTACTGATTTTGTAACTTCGTTAAAAATGTTGTTTATACCCTAGTGGTTTCAAATCAAAAGAAAAACAATATTTTCAAACGCAAATGTTGATTTAGAAAAAAAGTTTAAAAAAAAAACAGATTGCATTTAAAATAAGTGTTAATGAATATTTTTTTAATATGTACTTTATTCCTAAGTTAGTGTAATTTTTTAGTTTTAGGAATCAACCATTTTTTCCCCATAGACCCCCATTATAAATACATATTTTGTATATGATATTCTTGCTTAACTATGAGATTTGTAGAATCAATTGCCATCACTAACGGGAGTAAAGGTGTATTTATTTAGAGCATCCAGATAAGAAGACTTACGTTTGTAATGTATCTTCTCTTACAAACATTTTCTCCATTCATACCATACTTTCTGCTACTTGAGTGTAGCTATTAATTTTATATTGGTCCATCCAAAATAAAGTGATTGTTATGTAAAATCCAAATTGTTGGTTTAAGTAATTTAGTCCAATATAATGGATCATATAAATGATCAATTAGGGAAGTATGAGATTCTTTTCATCTACTAGGTAAGCCATTAGCTAGTGTGTGCTATGTACTTTACAAATCTAATGATGAGGTTTTATCACTGGTTCTAAGAAAATCACTTCTTCATGGAGTTGTGTAAGTTTTAAACCTTTATATTAATGAATGAAATACAAGAAAAAAAAGCTGCTATTTTTTTCTTAATTATCGTTTTATGCTAGTCTGGAAAGTATTTTAAAATTTTATATTCCAGTAATTTACATTTTCCTATCACTTTGCATGTTTAGTTATTCATTTTTATATTGAGAAGGAATTTTCATTTATTTAAATCTTCACTAACAGTGTTTAAATTGAGAAAACTTCAAGACATACTGATAATAATTATTTGAAGTATCTTTAGATTTATTGTATGACTGATTTAAATATTCATTTTTCTAGCCAAAGTACTTTAGACAAATTTACATATTAATAAATGAGTTACAATAAAAACACTGCTCTTTTTTGTTAATTATTGTATTATACAAGATGGAATAATATTTTGAATATTTAGCATGAATTTTAATTTTGAATATTATTTATTAATGCTGATTGTTATTGATATTGGGATTGTATGATGATTGATGTTAATGATTATATATATATATATATTATAATAATCCAAAAGAAAGTGAAGATCGAATCTTATCATAACTGCATTACAGGGGCGCCATCTAGACATTTGAGCCTAGAAAAATTTATAAAGTAGGCAGATATGTGCTATTAAGATTCCACTTTATTTAAATATTCAGACCGTTAGCCCAATGTCACTAGCTCATGGAGATGCAGAGATAATAAATAACTTGTTTAATTGCATCTTAAATATATATATATATATAAAAAAGAACCACTGCCAGTAAATAACAAACAAATATTTATTTATGCACATGTAAATTTTGAATCATTTAAATTTTGAGGAATAAATTTAAGATTTTAGATTTTTATATTAACTTTTAATTTTACATTTAAATAGATTGCAATGAGTTTAATATTTTATTTAGAGAATCGAGTATGAATAGACTACATAGATCTGCATTTGAAAAGAAAATATTCTTTTCCTTATTTAACCTTAGGCCAAAAGTTTGCAGTCAAACTGGTGTCAACCCATCTGATACATTTATGTATTCAATGTAGGATGAAAATACAACAGCACATATATACTATACTGTCAGGAATGGACATCTGAACAGTATAGTTAGAGAAGACATTGACTCTTGTCCAATACAGGGATATCTGTATGGCAAGAACAAATAAAATAAAAACTCCATAGGAAGGGACCACGGTCCTTTTTGCCGACTTACAATCCCATCCATAGGCAAAGGGTTTGTACGGCGTATACAACGATTCTGCACGTAGCGAAACTCATACTACATCTACTAATTACACAAATATATCCAATCCATTGACCTAATTCAACTACGAAATGAATAACCTAAGATTACCCTCTCTTGATATAACTTTACAACCTATTTAGCCATTCATGCCTGACTTAAATTTAACATTTAGATACGTTTGCACAGATGAATTTTATACAATTTGTTTTATAATGTTGAGTATAGATCGGCTTCATAGATTCCACGGTTAAAAACATTTCAAAATAAACACACCCAATCAAAATACAAAGTCATTGATAACGTCAATTACAGAGGGAATACAAGAAACCCATAGCATTCATCATAAGATGCCGCACTGACATCAATGACCTATATATTTCAATCGACTATGAAACAGCAACATAATTAACTGCTAACAAATCTATGCAATGTCTATACCCAACTTAAATTTCCTCATTTAAAATTTAAACAATAAAAAATAATACAAATAAAATAATAAATGGAAGTGATTTTTATCAAATGCAAAACATATAAAATTAAACATTATTAATTGATTTGAAACTTACAAAAATCAGATAAGAGCCCATTTTAACACTTAAGTTGGCTTGTTTATTAAATTTGTCAAACTCTGATGAAAGTTCTTAATTATTCATTTTTTTATGATTTTAAAAATTGTTTAGTTCATATAGCTTACAGAAGAAGAGCTCAGGTTCCTGTTGGCAATTCCCATGAAGACTTTCATGGAAGACTGGTCTGATATTCTGGAGGTAGCCTTAGCTGATTCATTCTGGTATCACAGTCTTTTCATTTTTAAAATAAGTGAGAGAGAATGATATGTGCATCCCATCACCCTTCTCACAAAATCAAGCTGGAAACTAACTGGAACTCAATATTTTTCTTTTTATAGTAAATCTCCAGATTGAACGAACAAAGACATCACTAATCCAAATTTTCATTAAAGTCCAAGAGGCTTGGTGCTTCCACTGGTCAAGCTAAATTCTCTTTATTCTCTTATCTAATTTTCATCTGACTTTTTAATTACACAAGAGCCCCAAGGCTAGCTTGTTTTTCAATTAATAAACAATTATTTTCATTTACAGATTACAGGAATTAATTAATACCTGTTTTTATTTTTACTTATGTTATTTCTTTATTAAAATATTTTTATATTTAAACCTTGTATTTTTTTTATTATAAAAAAGTACGTTCAAATACCTTTTTTTTATTTATAAAAAAAAATATTTTTAAAGTTTTGCATCTGTTTGAATATATATATGTTTAACAAACATTTTAATTTTAGCGTTTAGTTTTTTTTTAATACATTTATTTTTATTTGCGAACTTAAAAGTTTTTATTTCAATTTAATGTAATGGCATATTTATATATCGTTACAATATATATATATATATATATATATATATGATAAACAAAACAAGTTATACATTTCATAATTTGCTTATAGTTTGCATTTTATGATCACTAGATGGAGCTTTACCAATAGCCCACTATCAAGCTTTGTTTATACAAAAGCTGAGAGAGATAGAATTCAATATGTCTTTCAAATTGTCTCCAATCTTTAAACCATTGTTTCGTGCTAGTTGGCTCATGTCAGTAAAGGTTAGAAAGACCAGAATTTAGTTTCTGGTCTTCCTACCCTTTACTGACATCAGCCAACTAGCTCAAAACCAAGGTTTAAAGGTTGGAGACAATTTGAAAGAGATATTGAATTCTATCTCTCTCAGCATTTATGTAAACAAAGCTTGATAGTGGGCTATTAGTAAAGCTTTATCTAGTGATCATATATATATATATATATATATATATATATATATACTATATATGATCACTATATATCCATCCCATATATATATATATATATATATATATATATATATATAATGGGATGGAAGTAATAAGGGGGTTAAAGTGGGCAATCTGAAAATCATCTTCTCCAAAATAAATATCTCTATTAAAATATTTTATATAATATATACAATAATAACAAAAAATATATGGTAATTTTACATATTATAGTAGCATGAAAGATTTTGAGAACTCTCTGATAACTCTGAGAGATCAACCCAGTTAACCTACTAGAGTAATTATAAGTATAATTAAATAAAAAAATCACTAGCATTAAAATTAAGTAAAAGTAATACTCATTCATTATCATAAATGATTAATATTAAAATAAATCAACAGCCAAATTTGCAACTGGTTTGAAATGAGTTTTCTGTAAACCAGGCCAACTATTTATATTTTGCCAGCCAGCAATATTTAAACATTAGTTTGGATGCACAAAGTAAGTGCTCATCCATCAGAATACATAATAATTAAGACATTAATGGTGGGATAGTAAAACATGCTGATCATCATCAATGCTCTGGCCATTTAGTACCATTAATATACAGGCCAACTATAAACTTAATTTCTAATAGAGACTAATAAAAGTAAAATGTTGTGCATAGACTTTAAAGTATATACTCTTAATGCCAACACAGAATTCAACTGGATGTTCCTACACTAATATACTTCTTTTATATATCAGACTGTTATGCATGAGATCTAGCTCAGAAAACATAAGCTCTATAACTGTTACTGTGATCAAGAGATCATGCATCACAAAATATCCTAAAACTTTAGAATTAAGTTAACTGCAATAATTTTAACATTAAAATACAAACTTATTAACAATGTATAACAAATGACATTAAGGTCTCTAGTATATACTATACACATACAAGATTTCTGATTTTTGATTAATATACAAAATTTAAATTATTACATTGTGATTTACATATATGTTCCTATAGATTTACTTATTACACAGTTAGCACACAGACATGTGGCTTAATAATTTTTGAACATATTTGAATTATCATAAAATAATAAAATAAATAATTAAAATTTACATATAAGTGTTTATCTGACATGCACACAGACATGGGGCATAATAATTTCTGAAAATATTTGAGTTGTCATAAAATAAAAATACATGATTAAAATTACCTATACTATCTATATTTCACAAATTGGTATTTGCACACAGATGTGCAGTACTATTGATGAATAATTTTTTAATATATTTGAATTCATCAAAATAATAAAATTATTACAACCTTCATAATTAATTCCATTTTGAATGTAAATAAAATTCACCCATATATATATAAAATAACATGAATTATTACATCTTCCATTAAAAAATACAAAAAAAACCAAAACAAAATACTATCAATTTATTGACAGTTTATAACAGTCTCTAAACAGGTCACTGTTGATTAAAATTTATAAGTGCTTTTAAATCAATTTAAAAAAGATTTGTTTTTCTGTGTTCTTTTTTATAGAATCATCAATGAATCAATTATTTTATTCAAGAAAATATTTGCTTGCTTTCTTTTAAAAATTTTAAATGTCATTTTTTACCAAAGAAACTATTTAAAATATTGTTCTTGATTTTTAAAATATAATATTTTTCATAGTTAACTCCACAATGAAAGTATATAATTTTTACTTATTCTCTTGAAAAAAACAAATATAAAATCATATGTGAATTAAATCCTTTATTTTAAATGTTTAACTTAACTAAAAAACTATTTACTTAAACTTGAAAATGTCATTTTAAAAAATTAGTTAAAAACATACCAGCCACACTTTATATAAAAATGAAGTGGTATGTTTATCTATGGTTCCTGGCATATAGATAAAGCAGCATATATTTAACTAATTCTTCTTCAACTGATGAATTTTCCTTGACTAGGGCCAGTCCAGGAATGTCATGACCAGGAAAGGTATAATCAGATAACTGTAGGCATCCAATTTGTTTCCTTCTGTCTAGGATTGGACAGACTGTGAGCAAGCTAGTTGTTTTTGTCCACATTTGTGCAGGTTAATTAACCACTCAAAGTTGAACTCACTTCATTTTAATCAAAACTCCTCAATAGTGAACTAGTAGCAACTGCCTCCTTGTTTTCCCTTACATCTTCATGGGAACTCTGTCTAACTCTGGAAAACCACTACAAATTACCACAAAATATTCTGGACAATTCATATTGAAAACAACAAACAACACTCCTATTTTTTACAAACCTTTTACAGCCAGAGTGGATTGACAAAAATACATTAATTAAAATCTGTTTTTATCTTATCTTTTTTGATTGGAAAAATTTAATACTTTTAACTCCTTTTATTAAAAAGATACTTTGGAATTTTATTACAAGTATGATATACAAAGGTTTTTAAAAATAGATAATAGAAATGTTTTCAATTATCAGTTCTATTTTAACATAAAACATGCTTTTTTTTAATTTCAAAATCAGAATACAATATTAATTAGACCTTTTTATTTTGATTAATTTATAATAAAATTTTATTTGAAATTCAAAATTATTTAATCTTTTACTATGATTATTTTATTCCAGAGAAATGTAGAAAAAAATCTACAAAAATTTTCTGAGTTTATTTCTAATTTTCCTTTCAACTTATATATATATATATATATATATATATATATATAAAATATATATATATATATATATATATATATATATATATATATATATATATATATATATATATATATATATATATATATATTGTAATGGAATGTATCTTTATATATGATCTCAAATGAAAATAAACATATGAACTTTTGCAACAATAATCATTAATTAACCAGGCTCCTAACTTTGAGGCACCAAATGTAATGGACAATTAAACAAACATATTATGCTGACCACATTGTGGCATCCAAATGTAATGGAACATACTTTTACTCCATTATACCAATCATCAGTTAACTGGGACCAACAGTTTGTGGTGCCAAATGTAATGGACAATATATCATATAAACATATTATACCTCAAATGTAATGGAACGTCAATATATGAGAAGAAAATAATGCTTCAAACATTGGATGATAAATGTAATGGAATATATGTAATCTAAATGAATCCAATTGTTGAGAAAGCCTAATATAATAAATTGTATAATTTAAATGAAGAAAGATAAAATTATCCCAGTTATATTTAAATAAATTGTTTATATGCCCTTCCAACTAGCTATACATGAAATAAATCTAAAATCATACAGAGCAATGAGATCTATCATTATAATTTATTTTCAAGATTGATATGACTAACTAATCAAATATATATCAGAAACAAAGGGAATTCTATTAAATCCAATATACACATCCAATAAGTAAATTTATGTATATCTAAACATATCAATGAATAATAATATGTGTAAGTGACCTAAAGATTAAATAATAAGTGAAATACGAAGTTATCCTTTATTAAATTGTAAATTCAATTAATTTCATAATGACTCTGGCACTAAAAGAAAAATAAGAATAAAATATTAATACTTTTTCAAATAAATTACAAAAGGCATTACTTATAAAACAAATAGTACATCCTTTATTTCTATATTATGGTTTAATTTTAGGTAGTATCAATGTTTTAAATAGTTTTTAAATACAAACCCAAATAATAAATATATGTATATACTTACAATAAGTATTATATATTAAATAGATAAAGACATATCTGTGCTTAACAAGTAGTTATTAATATAAATATAAATCCATATTTATATTTTTCAAATATTCAAAAATAAAAAAAAATAAAAAATATATATTATATACAGCAAATATATATAAATTATTGTTTTGGTCTGCATAAGAATTATCATATGAAGTTAAAAAAAATGAAAATAGATAAATTAATAATAAAAAAATTTTTATAATAAAAATTTTGCGAATATAAATTTCACTTATTAAAATATACATAACAACCCATATGCAACCCAAACCTATATGTCATTCTTTAAGATTTTAAATTACTTAAGTGTTAATTTTGACACCTGTTAAACGTTTATTGCTGTTAGAAAACAAGACGCTTGAATTGAATATTTATAAAAACGTTATATTTTTATAATGAAAAATAAAAGTAAAAAAAAAAAGAATATCGATCTCAAAAGTATATATATAAACATATATATTAATAAAGTTTTTTTTACTACCTTTCAAAGTTCAACTTAATCTGCTGTTTTATTCCTTTATCTGTTTAATATTAGAATGCATTCTATCTAAAGTTAAATTGAAGAAATACCACGTTAGAAGAAATTATTGATTTCCAAATGCACATACATATATTTCATTTTTCCTTTTTAAATTTCTCTCCTTGAAAAAAAAAAAAAATTGACATGTTGAATCCAATATGTTAATTAATTTTAGTTACCTCCAGATTATTATTAGATTGACCATTATAGATTCCAGATAGCTATATCAAATTTCGGCTTCAAACGTGATGAAATTCATGTGTTGAAATTTGCTCAGTTTTTCTTTTTAAACTGCCTTGGAATAAATGAAAGAAAATGGTGCAGCCCCTTGGCTGCGATATATATATATATATATTAGCCAGTCATGTTTATGTATTGATTACAGAAATTTATCTTATTCCACTATTCTTAAGAATGGCAATTTCAAAGAAACAAAGTACAACAAATTTTTATCCTTTTGTTTGTTTAATCACTATCCTAATAATAATGGCTTCTTTTTTTGTTGCTGTTGTTGTTCTCCATGTGCCAGCAAATGCTGTTTTGAAAACCATTGTTACATATGTTTTCTTTTAAACAATTAACATTAAAAAAATAAAATATCAAGCATATATATAAAAAAATATTAAATTGAAAATTTATTTGACAGCTTTAAAATATATATATATATACATAAATAATAATATTGCATTTTTTTAATAATCACTGCAAATAAAATAATCTTTTTATATAATCAACAATTTATATGTCTTTATTTATTTATAATAATTAAATATTCATAACGATGTACCATCAACATATAAATAAAATAATAACTTCAAACAATAACTATACCTAATAACCATAAACAATAATAATACTTCATATATAAACATCAACTCAAAGAGATTTTTTTTTTTAATAACAAATGATAATTTTTAAAATATAGATAGACTTATCGATATTTACAATACCCCCTAATCCACCGAAAAAAAAAATGTCTTTGCAAATAACTAATTAATTATGAGATATTGAAAAAAAAACTTCTCAAATTTGTAATCTTTCTAAGGACTAACATGGTTTAAAGAATATTACTTTTCTTATTAATAACCATATTCATTTGTTCATATCTATCTTTCAGATCATCTAGATCTTTGTCCAAGTTTTCTTTAAAAAAAAATAATAATCAAAAGTGCCTTTTTAATTCTTCTTGAAAAGAATTTCCAGTATGTTGAACTTTGTGAAGAAGTTTGCTTTGATTTACAAGATTTTTATATAATGTTTTGGTATAATTCAATTGCTTTTGAATAATTTTGGGATCAGTATCTAAAGATTTTGCTATGATCTCCTTAGATTCTGCCTCTATATCCTTTACATAAATACTAACTTGATCATAAGCACTAACATAATTCTTAATTTTATCAATAACAGTTGCTATTTTATCAGATAATCTATTACCTTTCATTTGACTATCTTGATAAACATCATTGACTTGAGTAAGTCTTTGTTTTACTTCACTTGTTCTATGTTCAATTAAAAACAATACTTTGGGTAATATTGAATGGTATTCATTCAAATTTTCTAAATAATCCTTTAAAAATTGCAAATCAGATTGATGTGATACAACTTCTACAATTAAAAAATTCTTGAAAATCATTTTGTTTTACACCGTTAATATTATCCTGTTCTATATTAATTCTTTTCAGTTTGACTTTAGGTTTACTTAAATCTTTTTCCTTAGCTATATTTTCTCAAAGAAAATCTTTGCTAATCACATCAGCATGTATTATTTTAAGTTTAATTTTGGCTTTGCCAATATCTTTTATAAAGTCTATATTTTTTTTAAGAAAATCTATATTAATCAGACCATCTTTTATCATTTTAAGTTTGATCTTAGCTTTTACAATTTCTCTTATATAATCTATACTTCCTTTAAGATAATTTATTTTAAACTACTCTCTACTCAACTCTTTGAATTTTACTTTGGTTTTTCATACTTTCATCTTTCTATTACAATTTTCATAAATTCTATAAGTAAAAATTGTTAATATAAGATTTATATTAAAATATTAATTAAACTATTAGCTAATCATAATGTATGGGCCAAAGACTTCTAGCATTATAGGTTCCTCTTGAACCATCATGCATATGAACAACATAAGCATTTGTTCCAACCTTTTTGTCAATCTGATATGGTCCCTCATAAATATTAAAAAATTTCTTGAATTTGTGATCTTGTGGATTACTAACATGAGGTGTACGAACTAATACCATATCTCCTTCCTTAAACTGACTAGGATGCTGTGGCCCTTGTAATCCCTGTTTGTCTCCCATTTTTATCATATTTTCTTTAGCTTTGATGACATCATCATTGTGATCTGGCTCCTCTAATATAACAGGCAATGAGGTTTTAATTACACTTGGCTCTTCCTGTCCAAAATGCAACCGCGTAGGTGTAAAGCCTGTAGACTCATTTCTAGTCATGTTAATGTACGACAATACCTGCTTTAATTGGTTTACCCAACCACGATGATTTCCTTCAAGATATACCCTAAATAACTGACTTAATTCTCTCATAACCCTCTCACATGGGTTAGATTGAGGGTTATGAATGGAGATCAGTACAGGTTTAATGTTTTGCATACGTAACCAATTTTTCCATTCTACTGACATAAATGAAGTGGCATGATCGGTCAAAATTGACTCTGGTTTTTCAACTATTGGAAATTGAAAGTTTGTCATTACTTTGATGACATCATTAGCTGCGACTTTTCTCACTGGATAAGCAGTGACATATTTTGTAAATAAATCATATGTTACTAACAAGAACTTGTAATGCCGATAAGATGGTAAAGGACCATAAAAATCAATTGCCAAAATTTCATTAGGCTTGTTTGGTAATATAGGCTGCCATTTTCCTGCATATGACCTATTCAGAAACTTTGTTTTAAGACAAATTTCACACAATTGTAAAGTATCCAGTATAGATGCATACATCCGAGGCCAATAAAACAATTTACGCAAAGCATGTTCTATTTTTCTAGGACCATAGTGTCCACACAGACAATGTACGTAATTTATAAGTCTTTTCCTAATATTGCTAGGAACATAAACTTTCCATGATCCAGAATTTGTAAGATCTACTTGGTACATTAATATACCTTTCGACAATTGATACCATATCAATTCTCCATTAATTATTGGCTCTGCCACTCCCATTGCAATAGTACTGTCATTCAATTGGGACATTATAGGCCCCAATTTAGGATCCTGTAACTGAAGTTTACTAATATTTGTTAAATCTTTCTCCACAGAGTCATCGACTACCAAGGTAAGAGCTGTCAAAACCAAGTTTCCTGTATAATTAATAGGTTGATCTGGGTATTCCATTGGGTTCCGACTAAGAATATCAGGGACTATATTATTTTTACCCTGACAGTATTGCACGGTATAGCTAAATTGCTGCAAGAATAAACTCCATCTCACCAAGTGGTCATTATTTAGATATCCCTTATTTAAAAACTCCAAACTCTTATGGTCTGTTATCACTACCACTTGGGATCCCAACAAAAACTGCTTAAGCTTAGTAAAAGCCCAAACTACTGCCAGAGCCTCTTTCTCTGTTGTGGAATAGTGCAGTTCAGCCCCTTTCAACCTATGGCTTAAAAATACAAGATCAATGGTTTCCCTTCTACACTCATTTGAAATAGCACCACTCCAAGTCCATACCCACTACTGTCTGTTTGAACATAAAATGGCTGTTGAAAATTTGGGTAATGTAGAATTACTGTTTCCAAAAATCTTGCTTTTACATGTTCTAACTCTACTTGATGGATATCTAGCCATTTCCATTTAACATCCTTCTTCAACAATTGAGACATGTGAATTGTATCTAAGGCAAAATTCTTATAGAAGCGATGGTAAAAATTGCATAATCCGAAGAATGAACGCAGTTGCTTCTTATTTTCAGGTTGTGGAAAATTTTTTATAGCCATAATTTTGTCAGGATGAGGCTTAATTCCTGCCGCACCTACCAGATGCCCTAAAAAGATGATTTCTTCAGTAGCAAAGGTACTTTTCTTTAAGTTAATTTTGATGTTTTTATTCTTACATTCTTGAAGAAATGCTTTTAAATGTCGTAGATGTTCATTCATATCCCGTGAAGCAATAACGATGTCATCTACATACATCACTAATATGTTCTTAATCTCTGTAGATAAAACTTGATTTAAACAGCGAATTAAACTTGCCCCACTATTAACCAATCCGAATGGCATCCTCTGGAACATATAAGATTGTCCCTCATATTTGAAAGCAGTAAACTTTTGATCTTGCGAATGCAAATAAATTTGCCAATAACTGGCAGTCAAATCCACAGTAGTGAATATCTTCTTTCCTTCAAAATGGGCTAAGAGTTCCTGTATCATTGGAGGAACATCACGTTCCAGAATTGTCCTACGATTTAGAAATTGGGCATCCAAACAAATGCGAGCCGATCCATCCTTTTTGACAATAACTAAAGGGTTATTAAATGCTGAGGCAGATTTTCAGATAACACCCCATTCCACCATCTGGCTAATTTGCTTATCCACCTCTTTTTTGTATTGATAAGGTATTGGGTAGGATTTGCACTGAAAGGGTTCCAGATCATTCAGTCGTATCCGGTGGACATACCCTTTGATGATTCCAGGCTGTTTTGAAAAAACATTTTTGTAATTACACAATAACAAATATAAGGCCTCTTTCACCTCATCAGTTAAACCAATTGATTCATTTACCTTCAATTTTACATCAAGATCAGTTGTGACTGTTTCCATGCAACTTAAATTTAAGGATTGGTGAAGTACATATTGCTTAAAATGAACAATTTCACCTTTACATATCAATTGTTTTGCCATATAATCTATGATGCAACCATGCATCTGAAGAAAATCTGATCCCAAGATCACAGCATGTACTAACCCTGCCATTATCAAAAAAACATGTTCCTGGCTTACTGAATTAAATTGTACCATTAGCCATACTTGTTGAGGAACCAATTTAGCCTTCCGCCCATTGGCTAAGGTAACCTGAAAGGATTGCTTGATCGGCAAGGATGGAACAATCATACCCACTTCTAAAAGTCGGTGAAATAATTCATCTGAAATGATGGAAGCCTGACTACCGGTATCAATTAAAGCTTTAATCTCAATTTTTCCAAACATGATCATAATTTCTGGACAATTGCTAAAAAAAAATTGGTTCTCTATTTCTTCCACTCCAAAATCTTCCAGTTCAAACTCTATCGAATTTAAAGCCACAACCAAACTGTTCCTCTCCATATCAATCATTGGTCCCTGCAGTGAGGAACACTGCCACGAGGCCCTACTCAGTTTAATGGATGATTTGAACATCCAGTCACTGGAATCTTAACCCCAGTACTGGCGGTACCATATGGATAACTTCCTGGTTGTAAATTGGTAACGTGATTATATTCACGATTTCTAATGTAACCTCCATGATCCCTATATGGATTTTGTCTCCTATTATTATGATAATTTCTTATGGACCTTTGCATGTGACCTGCAAATTGGTTTCCTGGTACGTGATAATTTATATTTGCCAAACTGTAATTAGGATTGTCTCTTTTAGTTCCAGTTGATCTATTACAAGTACCCTCTCCAGCTTCTAATATTCCCAAGATATCTGCAACTTCTTCAACGGTATGCCGATCTGCGGCCACCAATGTTTTTCGATATGCCTTGGTAAATTTCTATGCAAAATCCACACAATCTGGGTTTCTGATAGTGGAAATGCAGTCAGGGTTTTGAATTTGGCCACCTGATGTCTAAAAAATTGAGTATAACTCCCATCATGAGAAGAATATTTTTCATGAGAAAGTCTATGGCATATAGAATCCTGCTTGTCCTCATTCCAGAAGTTATTCATTATGGCTTCGCGATAATCACCATAAGTCTGAGGCCTTTCAAACAGAGATCTCCACCATTCTTTAGCTGATGCATATAAATGGTTACTAGCAACTGCCAACTTTTCTTTCTCTGACAGGATACTGAGTGTAAACAACTCTTCTAATGTACTCAAGTATTCCATAGGATTCTCATGATATTCGCCTTTAAAAACCTTAACATTAATAAACCTTGAAGCATTATGATTCATATATGAATCACTAGAGATTTGGTGTGGAAAATCAGAAGATCTTTTGGACTCCATCACATTTCCTCCATCATGAACTTTATCTAAACAACACTTACAATTTTCCTTATTTACCAATTCCTTAACAAATGTTTCATCCTTAAGATAACCTCTGACTGCAATATTATCTTTCATTTTATTTTGGTCTATCTCTACTTCATGTTCTCTCCATTGTTTTTGTAAATTTGATATACATTCACAATTCTCTAACATGATGGTTTTTATTTGCTCAACTTTTACATCTATCTCTGAAACATCCTTTCGTACCTCTATTTCATAAATTTTTACAGGCTCCAATTCCACTATTATTCATATATTCTGAAAGGGGTCTTAATTTTCCTTGAATTTGATCCAGTTTAACATCTATTTCCTGAATACGATTAGAAGTAACATCACTTACTACATTAATCCGTTCATTTATATCTTGTAATTTATTAACATCAATCAGCTGTTCCTCTTGTTGCAATCCCACAGCAACTTTAACTTCAGCAGAGATAATTGTATGAATATTTTTAAATGAAGATTCATTATCAATTCTCAATGCTTGGAATTTATCCCACAATACTTTGCTATCATTAATAATCCTTTTCTCAAATTCCCCATGCTCTTTCTTAGACTCTTCAAATCTGGCTATAATTCCTTGATTTTCTTCCCTCATTTCACTACTTATTTCTTCGAATTTTGCTTTCAAAGAATTAGCTTCAACCATTGTCTCTTCTCTGTATTTTTCCATCTTTTCATCAAATTTTATTTCTACTCTCCTAACACTATTATCTACCAGAGCTTTTAATTCATCTTTTAATTCCCTAGAAAGTTCATTAGAATTGACTTTCATCTCAGTTCTAAGTTCCTCTTTTAGTTCATCAGAGTTAGTTTTTAAACTAGTCTCTAGTTTCTGGGAAAGTTCATCAGAATTTGTTTTTAATCTAGACTCTAGTTTCTGGGAAAGTTCATCAGAATTTGTTTTTAATCTAGATTCTAGTTTCTGGGAAAGTTCATCAGAATTTGTTTTTAATTTAGATTCTAGTCTCTCAGAATTTGTTTTTATCTCAGCTCTAAGTTCATCAGAGTTGGTTTTTAAGTTGGTTTTCATCTCAGCTCTAAGATCTGCTTTTAATTCTGCTCTAAATTTTTCCATAAAATCTCTTAAATCAAAATCACCACTAACTGGCATTTCACTACTGTTATCCATTATTATTAGAACTGCAATATTATATACTCATACAAAAAAAAATCTAAGATATAAATATATTTCTATGTAGTAATTACCACAGATCAAGGGCTCACCATTTCCAATCATTATCCCAACAAGCAATTACTCAACTAAGCAAAGTACAAGCCTTTTTAATTTTATGATACATAATAGCTATCCAATAATCTAAATTTTAGTTGTTTAAACTCATGAACTTTTTGGCTTATAAAAAGTCTCATCTATCACTATAACATTAATAAATTTCTCTAATATATGTATAGAGTAACAACTGAGATCACTAGCTAACATTTATTTATATTTAATGATAATAAATATTCTACACTTATACAATATTGAAATGTGGAAATATTCATATCAAATTCAATATAACCTTGAAATATTTAAAATACAATAAAATGTTCACATGCCTTGAAAACAACTAATTCAATAATATTGTGAGATAACTTTCACACTCAAGATAATGGTAGGTAAGCATAAACTTATTAAATTGATACCTATAAATTTTCTGGACCTTAAAACTTAATAACATTTTATATACATAAAAAAAAATCAACTTCACTAATTATTAACTTTTGTGCCCGAAATATTTTACTAAAATTGTACTAATGCAGTTTATCATCAACAAATATTCACTAATTGAACTTCATGTTTAAAAGTCACTTATAATGGAAAATAAAACATTGATATGCTTGTTTTCAAACCCTAATTGATAATCAATGTAATAGATTATATGTCACCAAGAATAGTCAATCAACCAAGCCCCTAAGTTTAGTGCTATATATATTTATGTTATATACTCATCCATTCCTCTAAAGATCTGACAGATACTGACAACCAAAAGAATGATTAGCATTTCACAATTTTGATATAGATAAAAGAATTCAATCACTGCTCTTAAAGCATACAATGTTCCATGAACACTCAGATAATCATCACATTTCAGTCTCTCTTAGCTACTACAACCCATAATAGTTTTCTACAAACACTATTACACTGCCCTGCTTACATCCAAGTCTTAGGGGCTATTATTATAAAATATTTCCTTGCTTATCTTTGAGAGTCTTAGAGGTAAAATCATGGCAGGACTACTGTTAACTGCTTCATGATAAATAATAACAAATATCAAAATTTGGGTTGGAGCAATGAATTAGATCAATCAGTCACAAGTGTCATGAATACATCACACCCTCAAGACAATGACAAAACTCCCTATCCAACATCAATACTTGCAATAGAACCAACCAAACTCCAACAATCAAATATCCAATCTAACCCTCAAAATTATAGATTTTCTACAACACAAACTTTCCAAATATGGACAAAATTATTACTCTATAATTTAATGCCATCAATATAATTTTTAAATTGAAATTAAGGTATTTCATGACCGTATTTATCTCTCATCATAAAAAAAAATACAATAACAGTAACCATCACCATCTAAACATAAGGTCAAAATATTTCTATATATAAAAAAAAAATTACACAAAAATGCTTCTCTTTCTTTAAACTATACATCTCACATCAAGATATATACTACACATCTCTCAGGTATGTGGAGTATTTCAAGCCCTAATTAGCTTATTTCGTGCCCTAGTTGTTGCACCAAATGTAATGGAATGTATCTTTATATATGATCTCAAATGAAAATAAACATATGAACTTTTGCAACAATAATCATTAATTAACCAGGCTCCTAACTTTGAGGCACCAAATGTAATGGACAATTAAACAAACATATTATGCTGACCACGTTGTGGCGTCCAAATGTAGTGGAACATACTTTTACTCCATTATACCAATCATCAGTTAACTGGGACCAACAGTTTGTGGTGCCAAATGTAATGGACAATATATCATATAAACATATTATACCTCAAATGTAATGGAATGTCAATATATGAGAAGAAAATAATGCTTCAAACATTGGATGATAAATGTAATGGAATATATGTAATCTAAATGAATCCAATTGTTGAGAAAGCCTAATATAATAAATTGTATAATTTAAATGAAGAAAGATAAAATTATCCCAGTTATATTTAAATAAATTGTTTATATGCCCTTCCAACTAGTTATACATGAAATAAATCTAAAATCATACAGAGCAATGAGATCTATCATTATAATTTATTTTCAAGATTGATATGACTAACTAATCAAATATATATCAGAAACAAAGGGAATTCTATTAAATCCAATATACACATCCAATAAGTAAATTTATGTATATCTAAACATATCAATGAATAATAATATGTGTAAGTGATCTAAAGATTAAATAATAAGTGAAATACGAAGTTATCCTTTATTAAATTGTAAATTCAAATAATTTCATAATGACTCTGGCACTAAAAGAAAAATAAGAATAAAATATTAATACTTTTTTAAATAAATTACAAAAGGCATTACTTATAAAACAAATAGTACATCCTTTATTTCTATATTAATTTTAGGTAGTATAAGTGTATTAAATAGTTTTTAAATACAAACCCAAATAATAAATATATGTATATACTTACAATAAGTATATATAAATAAATCAATTATTTTATATAGCGCAAAGTTTTATAAACTGTAATAGCTAAACAGCATTAAGCTGTTGCACATGCGCTTTGCAGATTTTAACTATAAATGACTGAGTACAAACACTTCAAACACATGATAAAGTCTTTGGGAAGATAAAGACATATATGTGCTTAACAAGTAGTTATTAATATAAATATAAATCCATATTTATATTTTTCAAATATTCAAAAATAAAAAAAAATAAAAAATAAATATTATATATAGCAAATATATATAAATTATTGTTTTGGTCTGCATAAGAATTATCATATGAAGTTAATAGTTTTAACAAGGCTGTAAACCTTAGCAATGAGCGTCTGAAAAAATCGTCACTAGGGACCTCTGTAGGTCTTTAAAACACATGCTTACGCTATGAAGAAAAAAGAAAACTATTACTGAAATAATAGTGAGCGTTTAATAAAATTTATAATTACATATGAAGTTAAAAAAATGAAAATAGATAAATTAATAATAAAAAATTTTTATAATAAAAATTTTCTGAATATAAATTTCTCTTATTAAAATATACATAACAACCCAAACCTATATGTCATTCTTTAAGATTTTAAATTACTTAAGTGTTAATTTTGACACCTGTTAAACGTTTATTGCTGTTAGAAAACAAGACGCTTGAACTGAATATTTATAAAAACGTTATATTTTTATAATGAAAAATAAAAGTAAAAAAAAAATGAATATCGATCTCAAAAGTATATATATAAACATATATATTAATAAAGTTTTTTTTACTACCTTTCAAAGTTCAACTTAATCTGCTGTTTTATTCCTTTATCTGTTTAATATTAGAATGCATTCTATCTAAAGTTAAATTGAAGAAATACCACGTTAGAAGAAATTATTGATTTCCAAATGCACATACATATATTTCATTTTTCCTTTTTAAATTTCTCTCCTTGAAAAAAAAATAATAATAATTGACATGTTGAATCCAATATGTTAATTAATTTTAGTTACCTCCAGATTATTATTAGATTGACCATTATAGATTCCAGATAGCTATATCAAATTTCGGCTTCAAACGCGATGAAATTCATGTGTTGAAATTTGCTCAGTTTTTTCTTTTTAAACTGCCTTGGAATAAATGAAAGAAAATGGCGTAGCCCCTTGGCTGCGATATATATATATATATATTAGCCAGTCATGTTTATGTATTGATTACAGAAATTTATCTTATTCCACTATTCTTAAGAATGGCAATTTCAAAGAAACAAAGTACAACAAATTTTTATCCTTTTGTTTGTTTAATCACTATCCTAATAATAATGGCTTCTTTTTTTGTTGCTGTTGTTGTTCTCCGTGTGCCAGCAAATGCTGTTTTGAAAACCATTGTTACATATGTTTTCTTTTAAACAATTAACATAAAAAAATAAAATATCAAGCATATATATAAAAAAATATTAAATTGAAAATTTATTTGACAGCTTTAAAAATATATATATATATACATAAATAATAATATTGCATTTTTTTAATAATCACTGCAAATAAAATAATTTTTTTATATAATCAGCAATTTATATGTCTCTATTTATTTATAATAATTAAATATTCATAACGATGTACCATCAACATATAAATAAAATAATAACTTCAAACAATAACTATACCTAATAACCATAAACAATAATAATACTTCATATATAAACATCAACTCAAAGAGATTTTTTTTTATATAACAAATGATAATTTTTAAAATATAGATAGACTTATCGATATTTACAATATATATATATATGCACACACACTATGTTACTGTGTACCATGTAACACAACTGTTACAAGATATAGATATATCATTAAAACCCTGTCAAGGCTTAGACAACACCTAATATTAATAACAATCAACAATTTCAAACTGTTGCTAAGGCAACTCCTTTTAACAATAAGGTTGGAATCCCACCCTTATTAATGATGTAATATACTTATATAGACACTAAAGATTGTAACTTGACCACAGGGATTTAAATTATTGTTACAAAGATGTGTAAATAAATCTCTATAAACAGGTAAGTAAAATCTATTCTGAATTCAGACTAATAAATAGTAACTATAACTTTACAAACTACAATTATAAATTTGAAATTGCACCCAAAGTATTATTTAATAATAAATATAATAATGTTCAAGGCTAAATGGGTTTCTAAGTAATCATTAAAAAACAGTCAACCTTTAGATAATCCCAAATATCAATAATAATCAACAACTTCAAACTATTGCCAAGGCAACCTCAATTTAACAGTAAGGGTGGAATCTCACTCTAATTAATGGTCTAATATACTTATATCAGCACTAAAGATTGCAACTTGACCATAGAGATTAAAATTATTGATACAAAGAAGTTTAACAAATCTCTTTAAACAGGTAAATAAAACCTATTCTGAATGCAGAGTAATAAATAGCCAATTATAGCATTAAAAACTGCAATTATAAATTTCGAATTGCCCCCAAAGAATTACTTAAATGATAAGTGTAATAATGGTCATGGCTAAATGGTTTTCTAAGTAATCATTAAAAATCCTTCAACATTTAGACAATCCAAAATAACAATAACAATATATATATATATTAGCACTTAAATTCTGGAAACACCCATTTTGCTTTCTGATGAAAACCAGTCTGCTGGTTTCAATATTAAAGTAGTTTTATAGAGAAGTAATTCTGTGTTTTTATTATATATTTATTGTAATGGGATGGAGTGGGTGAGATAAGCGGTAGTGAATGGAAATGAATTTGGGTTGATGGAACAATCATCATCAACCCCAGTAAATTAAAATGAAATATCAATAATTACAAAAGTATATATAAGTAATTTATAAGAGCATGTATGAGATCAAAATCTCTGAGAACATTGAGAGATCAACCAGTTGACTCATAAGAGCAACTAAAAGCATAATTAATCATCAACCAGCATTATAATAAGTCAAAATAAGTATAAGTAAATATTAAGAGAATCATCCATCATCATCATTGATGGGAATAAACAAATTAGTACAATAAATCAACAGTCAATCTTGTGACTGGATTGAAAATGGGTCTTCTGTGGACCAGGCTAACTATTGAGCCTTTGCCAGCTTGGGCAATTACATAAACATAACTTGGATGCACCAGTTTAGTGCCCATCCATTAAAATACACAATAATCAGAAATAGAACAATAATGCTGGGACCTTTAAAGCATGCTGATCATCATCAATGCTCTGGCCAACTATAAAATTAAATTTTTAATAAGATTAAAGTAAAATAAAAAAATAATTGTGCATGGGCTTTAAAGAATATCCTCTTTTGTGCCAACCAGAATGATGATTGATCATCACTGGATGCCCAAAGCACTAAACACATCCCCATTTATTCATGCCCGAAATCTAGCTCAGAGAACATGGGCTCTATTACTTTATGTGAACAAGAGATGATGGAATACAATTTTTAACAATGAAATATAAGTTTATTAATAACAAAAAAAAGAATAAAGTCTTATAAGGGTTCTGATTATGAAAAGTACACAATAATACAGTTATCACTCTGTAATTTATAAGATTACTACAAATTTCAAGTTTTCACATTAATTTACATAATTCCTATTCAAAATTTAAATTGTTACATTGATTTACAAAATTAAAATTTACAATCCAATTTATTACTATGGTTTACATATATAGGCGCACAGACGCGCGATTTATAATATACAATTAATCTATTTCAATTGACATTCAATAACAACAAAAATGATTAAAATTTACATGTGTTATAATTGATAACATACGCACATATACATGTGTGTGCTTGCGTGAAATAACCTATTTGACTTGCTGCAAAATAATTATCCAAATCTTAAATTATATATAAATATAATAAATGATTAAAGTTTCAGTTAAATGAAATACATTTACATAGTAGGTTTACTGAAACGCATATATATATCTAATTTGCACAGACGTGCGATATATTATTTTATCTACATAACATTATTATTTATCACAATAAAATTATTACAGATTATTCTCGCAATTTTATTCTCTTTGCTGAATAGTCTTTTTCTTGAAACAAGTACTATCAAATTTTTGACAGATGATTGTTGATTGATTTAAAATGTCTTTTTTTTTTTTAATAAACGAAATATATAATCGTTTTATAGAATTAAGAAAATATAAATTTCTAAATGTCTTTCTGCTTGATTAGTTAATGCTGATGAAATAGGCAAGGTGAGAGAGGAAAAGTGAATACTGAAGTGCAGTTCTTCATGCCATGATAAGTAGATAGTCAAGCATGGACCAAGTACACAATGCCCCATGATGTTGCGAGAAAATACCTCATTTTTAAGCACTGCCTCTCTAAGTACCTAGACAGATCATCCACAAGAAATAGTATCCAGAAAAAAAATATCAGGCACTGAGCCAGCCCTGTTCATCTCTTGTGAGTCTTAGGGGTTTTAAAAAAGGTCTATTCATGAGACTAAGGCCTATTCATGAGGCCTACATATGCACTGCTGGACTATCCTGGGAGCTCAATATCTAGGTCTAGACAGTGCGAGCATATACTTTGGAGCACCATAAACACATTGCATCCACACAGCACCGCTCAACCATACACCCACCGTAAACATAAAAAGTATAAATTCATGCATCACTTTCAAAATGTAATTTTACTAAAGAAATTATTTAAAAGTTTGTTATCATATATAACCTTACTCACCACAGCTGTATATATTTTTATCGTTCTTCTCTGCCTTTAGATAGTTAGCATATATATTATTATTTGTTTAGCAAGCTGGTTCTTTTGGTCCATTAGAAAAATATAATCCATGTTTGTTGTCATCATCAGATAAAAGTATGCAATCCATGTAAAATCTTGATTTGTAGTTAGTCTCTGCTCTATCTAGGATTATTCCAGGCAATCAGCTGTCTTGGTTTGATAGATTTCAGGCTAGCAACCATCCTCCATGTTTAAGGCTATGAATTTCTACAGAAAGAAGTGGGTCACTTTCTCTAGGTGAATTTCAAACTCCTGCGAAGGAAATATTGGCAGCTCTCCAATCTAATGTTCTGCCAACTATATGTTAAGCTAAAACCAACTGCTGCCCTTCATCAAGTTGCAACAAAATATTGTAAACAATTCTGCAGCTGAACTGTTCTCTTCAAAAATCACTAACCAGACTAACTGATATATTTTTAATCAGTCTTTTATAAACTCATCTGAGGTGTTAACAACACTTTGATTAAAAACAGAGTTTTTATTTTTAGCCCTCTAATCCCTTTAAAAACATATATGTTTTAATTAATTAAAAAATTTTCAAAAACAAGTATTGTGTTTTTACATTTCACAATCAGAATAATAATAATAACAATACAATATTTATATTTATTAAGACCTTTTTTAACATTTAAATTATATAACAATTTTTATTTTAATCAGAGTTATTTTTTTAACCCTTTGCTTATCATTATTTTATTTTAGCAAATACAAAAAAAATCTACAAAAATTTATTCTGTGTTTATTTCTACTTTTCCTTTATTTTACGTATATATATGCACATACACTATATTATTATGGGTGTACCATGTAACCCAAATGGTTACAATATATATATATATAAAGATGATTTTGCTCAAGGCTAGGTAAGATTTTATTAAAAAAAGAACATAAACACTAAAGATTGACACTTAGATTGTAACAGATATAGATTTTTCATTCATATAAATTTAAATAAAGTCCATTAAACAACAAAATATAAACAAATCTAAAAGTAGTCTAATAAATAGTCATTGGTCATTTTTGTTATAAATAAAAGGTTGCTTTCGCTGAAAATTGGAGATTATTGATATTAATAAGAGTCCTTTGTGCTTATATGACTATACATTTATAAAGTCGACTAGATTTAAGCAAAATGAACTTCATTAATTTAGTAATAATGAATAACAATGAAGTTTGTAAGATTTTAAAAATAACTATTTATTAGTCAAAGATTACTTTTTTCTGTTTAATGAGACTTATTTAATTAATTAACACTTTTGAATTCTGACATTTTGTATTGTTCCACTTCATGGAAGATTTTGAAAGTGCTCAACCTTTCATTACTCTATAAAATATTTATTTTATACTAAAACTCAATAACTTGAACTTGTTTGTTTTTAATTTAATTTTATAATCATAATAATAATCTAAAAAAATTATATTTGAACTTCATAAATATTTAAAAATTAGGTTGTAAATAAGAACAAAGGTTGAAAATGTCACCATCAATATTAGTGTAAACACTCTTTCAGTAAATGAATGAATTTTTAAATTTTAGGTTTTTTTTTTTGTAAAGTGCGATTGAACAAATCTGGATTTGTAATATACCTATAAAATTTTGCTTTAAAGTCTGATATTTGCTTTATAATTATTAAAATATTTGAAAAAAAATGTAACACCTTAACGATTTTGACAGGTAATTATGTCATGCAATGACTTTCATATAAAATGTGGTCAAACCTACATGTGGATTTTATTGATAACATTAATGAGAAAGTTTATTAATTAATATTTATAAAACTAAAGCATAAATAAATAAAATAAAACTGAATATATATTTTTATTTTCTTTTAAATAATTATCAACCAATTTGTGTGTAAAAGTAATCTGAAATATTTAATGAAGAAGAAAAAATTATATATTTATATTTCAAAAACATTGAATGAAAACAAGACCAGGAATAAGGAACTTGCTTAAAATAAATCTTTCATTTGAGAACAATAGAGTAAAGACTCTTTATATTTGCTGAATGTCTTTAAAATACTATCCTAGTACCTCTATGAGCAGTGCTAAAGGATGAAACCATAGGTCAGAGGGTTGGGTGTGTTTTCTGATAGAGATATTTTAAATGCTTGCTCTAGCTAAGCATTTATCACAAAGCTTGTTGAGCAATTAGCTAAGCTCTTTGTTTATATTTTACAAGATTAGAAAAGAAATAGGATCATGTGATATTGACAGCACAAATGATTGTTAGATTAATTGACTGGGGTGTGTTTTATTGTTTACTATTTTTGAAAAAAAATTGTAATTTTCAGTCATTTATTTACATATTAAAGTTTATGTATGCAATAAATTTTTAAAATATTTATTTTAAATTAAAAAAATGATATGATTTATTTGAATATATTTGATGTAAGAAGACAAGTCATAAATGCAATAATTGGATAAAACAGAAGCTGTTTTTACTGGGTTAGAAGAATTATTTTCATATATACTGATAAATAATTTTTATGAAATTTTAATAATAATAAGTTCAATTTTGTATAAGAAATATTTTCATCATTTTACAATATCTCAACTAATATACATTTCCATTTTAAAAATAGAATTCTTACAAGAAGGATTTCATTTGGTAATTTGTTATGAACATATATAATATTACAAGCAATATGAAAAGAACATATAATTAAAATTATCATTATATTAAGGCATCCAGTAACAAAAGCTTTATAAATATGCTGAGGCATAAAAAGTTTATAATAATTTAATTATTTCCTTGTTAAGAAATATAATCATTTTAAAATATGACAATTATAAAAATGTTTTTTTGTTACAAAAGATTCTATAATTTTGGATTAAAAAGTCTTCTTCTTGTTAAATGAAATCACTCCAAAAGAAAACACTCTTGTTATACAAAAAAGATTTAAACATATTATTAATATAAAAGTTGCATGAAAAGTTCTTAAAATTATTTAAAGTTTTCTTAAGCAATTTAAAAGTTTCTCAATGTATCTTAGAAGTTATTCTTTCTATAATATAGTTTACAGACATCATAGATAGTAGAATTAATAAAATTCTTACTGAGCATGCATAATAATAATACTTTTTATCAAATTCCATTGAAATAATTGATTTCTGAGAAAACAATATCATTTCTACAGCATTTACTGATGGATTTTTCATAATAGAAATTCTTGTTGCAATTTCAAAGCATTGAAGAGTTTTAGCAGTTATAGATTATCATGGATAATTATTACTTTGAAAATGCATTCTTTTTAAAACTTTTTAAAGAAATAAAATTTGTTAAAAGCTATTAAAATTGGATTAGAATTCAAATTGAGAATTAAGCAAGAGAGAGAGAGAGAGAGAGAGAGAGAGAGAGAGAGAGAGAGAGAGAGAGAGAGAGAGAGAGAGAGAGAGAGAGAGAGAGAGAGAGAGAGAGAATGTGAAAACATACCAGCTTTTATAGAGCAAGTCATATGATCGATTTTGATGGATGAAATTGACAAGTTAAGTACATCCACTTGACCTAATTAATAATGAAACTTAAAATATTTCTTGTAACTATTGGAAAAATTCTAAAATTGTATTTCATTTGCATAATTCTAGTACTTTCTAAGACATTGTCAAGACTGACAATATAAACAAATAAATAATTAATTATTACATCACCTCTAAATGATTTTTAAACAAATTATTTAAGAAAATGAAAATATATTACAATTAATAAAATATTACATTTTAAAAAAATAATATGTATGTGTGTGTATGAGTTATCTGTGATTGGGTTGTGACTTATTCAGATTTCATTTACTCCCTGGGCTATTTGTCCATCTTACTTCTTATCCTCGTCTCATACTGTGGATTGTGTTTATGATGTTTTTCAATAGCTATATTCTTTATATTATTTTTACCTTTCATTTTTGGTAAAACTTTATTTTGAAAGTTGAAAGAGCCAAAATATGTACTCCCAATTGGATTTTTTGTTTTAGCATTTCCATTACCTGCTCAATATTTCTTTTGTCAATATACTTAATCATCTGATCTATCTTTTCTGATATAATATTTGCCCATATAACAGAGAATCAGCTGTTAATATTTTCATTTGAAATATATGGCTTTTCAAAACTGAGTATTGGTCTCTCTGGTATCTACTGTTAATGTCTTTTGATTCTGCTCTTTTTTAATATATCTATTTATAACTTTCTGAATGCCTTCTCACTATTTTATTTCCATTTTTTATTCTTTTGATTTATTATTTCTATGTATTTTTGTTCATTTATAACATTTTTCCCAATTGTTTTAGTCCATTTATCTCTGGTCTTCATTTATATAATTTTCACCCTCTACATGAACATTTATTTTTAATGAAGAACTCATTCAATTCTTTTCTATTATTACATTTTATATCACTTTCCATTTTTTGTTTATCACATTTTTTTCATTTGTGTTTTCATTCAAATGTTCAACCATAGCAAAGGCATCAAAAGCATTATTATGATTACTAATGGCTACAGCATCTAAAGGTATATTTATTTGTAGCAATATTATCAATGTCTTTTGTCTGAAGTTTTGTAATGATGGTATATTATAAGATGTGATATGTTGGAATATTTCCATCATTTATGAGTGAATGTTGAATGTATAGAAAATTTTAAACTTTATTTAAACTTTTCAAATACAAACAACTTGTTAGTAATAACATGCAAATAGACAATACAGGTTAATAATTACACAATGTTTCGAGTAGTATTATTCTCCACTCTTCTTCAGGTGTTGCTGGCCTATATGCACAGTGACAATATTCGCTTAGAAGTTGAACTCACACCTTTAGATTCTTGTATATCTAATTTAAGGCAAACACTCTACCAACTGAGCTATTCTGTCAAAGGCAACATATAGTAGAAAATTGATATATTTATATATGAGGGTTGGTTCAAATCCTCCTGAGTCCTTCAATTTTTTTTTTAACAAGTCTAATTATTTTTATTTTTATTTTTTCCTAAGAGCAAGATTAATTAGAGGCTTCCATACATTGTGTATTGTTACACTGGGTTGAATTATAGGATTATTTAGCATTGTCATATGAGCAGCTTCCTTGAATTTTCTTCTATGCATTTTTTCCTCTTTATCCAATATCTTTGTATTTTCCCATTTAAGCATGTGGTCATTAGTACATACATGATCTGCTATGATAGACACATCTGTTTTTCTCTTTTAACCATTAGTTTGTGTTCCTTCAATCGTTGTTCAACAGGGCAACAGGTCTCACCAATGTATTTCCTTTCACATTCACATGGTATTTCATAGATGCAGTTTTTGTTCTTCAGCATTTCCAGTTGAGGAATGCTTACTTCTACTAAGCCTAAACTGGAAATGCTGAAGAACAAAAACTGCATCTATGAAATACCATGTGAATGTGGAAGGAAATACATTGGTGAGACCTGTCACCCTGTTGAACAACGATTGAAGGAACACAAACTAATGGTTAAAAAAGAAAAACAGATGGGTCTACCATAGCAGATCATGTATGTACTAATGACCACATGCTTAAGTGGGAAAATACAAAGATATTGCATAAAGAGGAAAAAATGCATAGAAGAAAATTCAAGGAAGCTGCTCATATGACAATGCTAAATAATCATATAAGTCAACCCAGTGTGGTAATACACAATGTATGGAAGCCTCTAATTAATCTTGCTCTTAGGAAAAAATAAAAATAAAAATAATTAGACTTGTTAAAAAAAATTGAAGGACTCAGGAGGATTTGAACCAACCCTCATATATAAATATATCAATTTTTTACTATATGTTGCCTTTGACAGAATTGCTCAGTTGGTAGAGCATTTGCCTTAAATTAGATATACAAGAATCTAAAGGTGTGAGTCCAACTTCTAAGTGAATATTGTCACTGTGCATATAGGCCAGCAACACCTGAAGAAGAGTGGAGAATAATACTACTCTAAATGTTGTGTAATTACTAACCTGTATTGTCTATTTGTGTGTTATTACTAACAAGTTGTTTGTATTTGAAAAGTTTCAATAAAGTTTAAAATTTTCTATACATTCATCATTCACTCATAAATGATGGAAATAGTCCAACATATCACATCTTATCAATGTCTATTTTATTTTATGTTTGTTCTTTTTTCATTAAAAAGTCTTCAATTTTTCTTAGCAGTCTTTCATGAGCTCTCTGATTTTCTTTTTGTTGTTGATAGCTTTTTTTCAATGCTTTAAACAACTGCAATAATTGGGCTAAAATAGTCATCTATTCTATTCTCCGTGTTTCTTCAGTTGATTGCTAAACTTTTTCTTGATTACATTCTTCTGACGTCTTTTTCAATTTTGCTGTTGTTAGTATAAATGTTTATATTTAATCACTTATAGACTTAAAAAACTATGTTAAATTATTATTACGCAAATAAATACAAATATGAATGTGAAATGTTTTAAAATAATATCTTATAAAAGAAGCTAAACATCCCCTCCCCTCCAAGAAGCCTCTTATCATTAGCTCTTTCTGCTACTATTATAACACTAGTCTGCCTTTCTTTGATTCTGATTGTTGCAATACCTGATTTTACATTCTTCATTTAATTTATTTCTCTTGCTTTATTCTCCAATTCTATCCTACTCTTGCATGTGTGACTGGTTTATTATTCATTATTATTTTAATATATTTTTAAGTATGTGTGCATATATAAAAAGAAGTTCATAAAACAAACCATTTGTCAAAACATTTTCCCATAGATCTGACTAGCATCTGATAGCAAAAGAATGAATAATGACTTGCAATACTGGGATTGATATAAAATTCAACTACTGGATTATAAGTCCACAATGAGTATGGACACCAGGAGGGATCTCAATTTAAACTTTACAAGATACCTACAACCCATAAAAAAACTAATAATTCAAAAATCTTTTCAAAACCTTGCTCTGTTGAATCTTAGGAGCTGATAAATACCATACTACAAAACTATGTTTTGCACCCTTCGGTTGAGACTTAGGGGCTTGGGAATACAAAACTTTGAAACTATGCCTTGCTCTTTTTTTAGAGATTTAGAGGCTAGGATTCATAGCAGGACTACCTTGATTAACCATGATAAACAACTAGTAATATCAAAACTAGAAAGTGGGATTGTATATTGCTGAGAATACTCTATAGCACTATATATAGCCAATGACAAAATCCCCTATTCATCTCCATTATTGAAGATACAGTCAAAAGCTCAATACAATCTCCAAAATTATGCTTTGATCAAAATCCCCTATTCATCTCCATTATTGAAGATACAGTCAAAAGCTCAATACAATCTCCAAAATTATGCTTTGATTTTTTACAACTTTACATTAGAACTATTTTTAAATATATATCTGTACCACTATTTTTTTATAAATTTATAATCAAATTATAATTTAATCATTATTCATTCTCTTGTCACAGTGGCCATTTTGTATTGTAACCATTAGAAAAATCATCATCAGGCTGATAATTGGGTCACCATTTGCAATCGTACAAAATGAAGAGGTGACATAGGAAGATGGTACCCCATCATCATTACTGAATATCACAAATATTAGTAAATATATATATATATATATATATATATATATATATATCTATTTATCTATATATATATATATATATATATATATATATATATAAAGAACACAAGATCAGCATGGAATAAAACTATAAGTAGTCATAATAATAAGCTGCAAATTATATCACTAGCATTACATATAAACAAACAACTCATCAATCAGAAGTCACCTCTTGTGACAGAATTTAAAAGAAGTACATTGTAAACAGACCAATTTTTCTAGGCACTGCCAAATTTAGAACAAAATATAACTCAATCATCTGCATGCTTATCCTTATGTTCCAATATATGAATCATAATAAAAATAATGCTATGATATTGATAGTGCTGATTATCACAAATGCTCTTGTCATATAGAACCATTAGAACAAAGGATAACTAGCTTAATTACTATGAAAAAATGTAATGCGGTGAATAGATTTTAAAGGTGATATCATTTCACCATCAAGAATGATTATCTGGATAACTAAACACAAACATAATCTTACTAACCAATAAATTAGCTCAAGAGCATAAGATTTCAGAGACTGTGACTGTAAACAAAAAAGAAATAAATGTAACAGCTTACTGTACTTTACTTTAAATAATTTTACTGGAATAATTTAAAGAATCCCTGAAATACTGCTATTATGAAATCAAGTCACACACACTACCCATTCATAGAAGAAATAGCTAAAGAAATAGACACTAAAACTATTGCTTTTAAAAAATAATTATTTAATAAATTAATTGATTAATAATTAAAAAACTAAATAATTATGTGATAATTCAACCTTAAATACATTTTACTAAAAATATAATTTCCTATAGTTAATATGATTAACCAGTTGAGTTTATTCATTTCAATAATTAAAATAGAAAAACAACATTTTTTAATGAAAGATAAGATCCCTATTTATAATTTGGAAGAAATATGAAATGAATAAAAAACAAGTTTTTAAAGAAAAATTAAAATTAGTAAAAATTATTTAATATTACCAATTATTATTTCTGTAAATTTTTTATTACCTCCCAATGTAAATATAAAGAGCACATTAAATACCTTTACCATGGATTTATTATTCTTTGGAATCCTTCATTAGCAGTTGTAAATTTCAGTTTCTATGTTGGTTTTCTTTCTTGAAGGCTTCTCCATTCCAGTTAAAGTACACAGTTAATTCAGCCATCTCTGCTTAAGAATATTTTCAGGTTTCACAGATTGAATTTATTCAATTTTGCAATAGAATATTTTCAGCTTTTTACAATGAATGAATATATAATTTTTTTCAATCAATTTATTTCCAAGTCAGGCTAACAAATAATGAGTTTATCCCTTTTTTTAAAATAATTTTTCAGATCATATTAAAACAAAGAAAGAGTCATGCATGCTGTTGTATGAAAACAAGACTTATTGCAGATGTATTATTTTTCTTGTACATTTGCTTTAGTAAGTAGGTTATATGTTTGAGGTTAGATAATTCACAGCTTCTAGTTAACTCTAGTGCATGGACTATCTTAACAATATTTTAAAAAAAGCCATTTTTATAGCTTAACTTCTGATTCTGTATTCTTCAACAAATGAATCAGGAAAAACCTGCTCATATTGATCTTTTCAACAGCTTAATCAAGAATAACTGTTCTTTAGAGGAGTGTAAGATTTACCAATTATCACATCCCTGTCTTAGTTTTTGAATGATCCTATATCCATCCAGTCACAATCTTGTTTCCCACCTGATAAAATTTTACTTGGATCAATTGGGTTTATTTTTACAAAAGATTATTTCAGTGCTTTAGAATTGAAATTGCAAAATAAGTCAATGATAAAAAATATTAAATTCCAATTACAAAAAAAATATTTCCCTATAGTTATTGTTTTTATTATGCCAAAAATAAGGTAATATTTTAATTACCTTTGAGTTAGTAAACATGAGCTTTGGCTTTGGAGAGAAATAAAGGAAAAAAAGGAAAAAAAAAGCAAACTTTGAATAATTAAAAACAATTTAACAAAATATTAAAATTTTCTTTTTCTTTTCTTCTTTTACAACTTTATTTTATTTACCTCTCTTATTATTATGTTTTAAGCATGGAAATTAAAAGTGTTCAGGAAAACTTTTCCAGGATTACTGAAGATAATTTTTTTGTCTCCTAGTACTTTTTTATTATTAAAATTAGTAAATAAAATTACTGAAGAGAAAAGAAAACAAATAAACTTTTTATTTTGGTTTATAGTTTTTCTCTCTTTTACCACTATTCTTTAAATTACAACACATTTCAAATATTCACATTATATCTAAAAATGTTGAAAATTCTCATAATGTGATAAACAAAATATTTAAATAAATCAAATACCCATTATTATCATTAAAAATACATATGGAAAATTAAATATTATTTCCCCACTAATTAAATACATTTGTTTAAGCTTGTAATATTTGACATAGCCAGAGATGGCAGTTGAGGCAGGTTTAAGAAATTAACCTCTGCGGATTTAAGGATTGTGTATAATAGTTTGTAAACTGTTAAATTTATTATTTCAATTATATATATATATATATATATATATATATATATATATAATTGAAATAATGACTAAATATGTATATGGCACAATATAATATATATATATATATATATATATATATATATTGTGCCATTACAATTTAGTCATTAGCTAAATTTATAGTAATGTGCATGTAAGAAAATGTAAAACAAAATCATCATCACATTTTTATATAACCATAAAAGAAGCTGTAGGGTATCCAAGTTCAAACCCTACCAGATCAAAATTTTAAATGCTTTAGACAGAAAGAGAGTGGGACAGCAATTATATGCTTTACTTGTTTGTGTGTTAATAAATCTCAAAAAGAGCAGTACACACATTTAATTTTTAATTTTTCTTTAAAAAGCAAAGTTATAACGCATACATATAAGCAGTGTATGTGTAAGTTATTTAATTGTTTTATATTTCAAATATTAAACACTTTGACTTTCTTTAAAACTAACCTATGCTTGATCAATTTTAATGTCTTATTCTATATTTCTATTTTTGCTTTTCTATAATTGTAATTGGGATTTAAAAGTTACACATTTAATTAAATAATAGGGTTATAATTACTAAGCTAGCAATTAACTTATTTAATGTTAGTTTATGAATGATTTGAAATAATGAAGTATGTGTGTACATTACATACAGAAATTTACATTTATTAAATATTGAAAGAAAAGGAAGGGTTAAATCTGTCAAATTATTTTTTTTGTACAATTTTATGTTAAAAAAGGAAATCTGTTGAATCAGATATCTATTTTTGTAGCAATTTTGTTTTTGTAAATGATTGTTGTCACTTTGGGAGCTTAAGCTGGGTGGGAACTCTAATTTTGAAATTGTCTTATCTTAAGATCTAAAGAAGGAAGCTCAAAATTTTGAAATGTTACCTAGGTATAAGAAAAAAAAAGGATTAAATCTATTTTTTTTTAAAACAAAAGTGTCTGGAAAAAGGATTAAACTTTTGAGTTGAAAAATAATTTAGTTGAAAATAAATTAGAGATCTAATTAAAACAAATTTGTCCAAAAATAGCAAGTGACGCTATCTCTGATTGGTTAAGTTAGCTAAAAAATTGGATATAAAAAGGTGTCTGGAAAAATCAGTTGAATTAGTATTATTGTGATTATGATTCAGATTATTAGACTATTAAATTGAATGTTGAAAATATAAGAAATGGCTGGCTAGAAAAATTATATGTATGTGCCATCTTTTCCTGACCATCTGGGGAAGCTGCACATCATATAGGAAAAAAAGATGTTTTGTCTAAAATAATATTCTACACCTTTCAACTGACCAGAGAAATAAGATGTTTTTAATAAAAGGAAGAAAGCATTCACCTGCATTCAATGAAAGATGAATTAATCTACCGATAAATATTAATCATCAAGTCCAATTAATTGTTCCAACAACTGATTTTAAACTCAAGAAAATTTATAATGTGAAAACAACTGCTGTATTTCATTCACTAAAAGAATAATGCTTGACAGGAAGAGAAGAAAAAGTGATATAATGATTTCCAAATTATCCACTAAAGCAAATAACCTCAATATGATCCTCATCATCAAATAATTATATACTTCAAGAAAGTGATTGTTCCAAAGAACATGGAAATTGTTGCTGCCAAGTATAGACAGTATACAAGACAAGTGAACCCTTGGATCGGTAATATGACTTTTATATCTATTTTTTTATGCAATCAGAGTATTAATAAAAATTTAGTAATAAAGTGACATATTTTATTTAAAGAACTTTTAAAGACAATTCAGATCGATGGAAACCAAGAATGTCTTAATAATAATAGCTTTGGACTACATAAATGATTTTGAATGTATCAAAATTTATTTGTTTATTAATTTTACAGTTATGAAATATTAATGTGTAAAATAATTTTTTTTTATGGTATTATGATTTTAGTTTTAACTAATATATTATTATTATTATTTTGGGGATAAAACACGCACATACATAGTAATATTTTATATGTGTATAATTGCGAGTGAATGAGAAATAATAGGGGGTGTTAAAATATTAAATTATTTTGTCTTGAGAAAGTATAGATTTCAGCGCTTAGAAGGGAGGGGGAGATAATGATTTAAAACTCTTTTCTAAGAACTTGATTTTTCTAATTTCTATTAACATTTTTTTTAACATTCTACTTACATGTTAGATTTATAAAGTATGTGTGCTAATGAGCAGATAATATTTTTTTTCTTGAAATACTTTTCTCATGGAGTGAAAATCATGGTCAATGTGACATCCAACTTAATACAATATACATTTGAAGGGAAAGGGGGAAGAACTTGAAATTAATCTGAGAATTGTTATAAAATCAATTATTATCATTATTATTATTCATGTCAATTTTCATGTTTCTCTAGAAATTTTTATGTATATGTTAGAAATGCAGTAATAAATATTAGTTTGTTTTATTAAACGAGGCTTATATATTTCATTAAGTGTAGTCTTTGTTAAGTGTGATCATTCATCATCATCAGTGGTTGAATATTAGTTATTTAAGATATAAGTAAATATGCTAAAATTAAGCAATAATTATGAATTTCTTTATAAAAATTAGTTTTATGTTTAGGCTTAGTCCTAGAGCTGTAGTTGAAACCCTTGTCATTATTATTATTATTATCATCATCATCATCATCATCAACATTTTAATTAATGAGCTGTTAACTGTTTAAAGGCCATAAATAAATATTGATTTTATAATATTTAGTGATTTCTTAGTATTATTATAACCACATCCCATCATCTATTTCATGCAAGGATGAGTGAATTGCCATCCTAAATTAGTTATACATAATCTGAGCTAGTAAACTTATAAAAATATTGAAACACATTTGTTATGTTAAGATCTGAGAAATGATTTATGTCTAATGAACTCCACTGTGGTTTATAGATGCTTTACTTTTACCTAAATATTAGTGCGTATAGTGATATGGCTCAAAAAGCAAAATCTCCCATTTTTATTAGAAATAAAGTACCAAAAGGGGATTCAAACCTGGTACATGTGAAAAGGTTATTAGATATAACTGTGTCTAGATTCAAATAATCTAGTGGTGCCCTGCTAGACCATATTCACTTAGTATTTGTTTAAACATGCACTTAACATCAAACCAAGAAATGAAAGTGGATAAGATCTACTGTCTGTATACCTGAGTTATATTTTATTGAATTACTAGTGTACTCACCTCACGTGATTTCATATACCTGAGTTATAATACTTGTTATTAATAATTTGCTTATAATTATTGATAGTGGGATATCTTGAGAAATCTAATGATAGAAATATGTTTCATTTCATCCAATGACCTGTAATATGATAGATAACTCAGTCTGATCTTTGGTTTAATAGCCACTACTCAGGTTAAATAATTCTTTTCTTTTGATATAAAATCTACAATGCATTTTTCGTTTATTAAGCTAAATATTTATATTGGAAGCTTTTTGAAATAAAATAGAGATTTATATTTGAATCTTTTCCTAATTATTAAATACATTTGGATCGTTTGCTCATCTTTATTAAGTTACATTTTTTAACAATACTGGAATATTTGAGATTTTTACAATACTTGAATTTTTTTGATTCTTTAATAGACCAGATCTCATTTGTTACACTGGATCTGTGATCGACCTTTAATTTTGTTACAATATATATATATATATAATTTTTCACATATAAATTGTGATAAACAGAGCAGTCAAAATTCAAAAAAAACATTAATCACAAGAACAATTTTCCAGTGCTTTCGGTACAGTATATCAGAATCATGGCATCATATGGAACTGAACGTTTAATATTCTAGTGCATGCTCAGAGCAACAGTAGTGTTATGCTGATTGATAACATTTTTAGACTTCACAATAAACCAATCCTCTTTCAACTTCCTCTTTCTATCATTTGATTCATTGCACACAGTAGTGATATTTTGAGGATATCCACAGCAATTTTCGTGACTTCAAAAAACAGAATTAACATGTAAATCACTTTTAGACTTTCTATACTGATAAACATGCTGTTGTAATCATGTTAAAACATTTGCCTTCATTTCTCCATAATAAGTAGAATTACAACCAATTTCTTTGCAGGCAATGGAATAAACCACTTCGTACCTATTCATTTCTTCCACAGCATCCTTATAATTAACGAAGGCAAATGTTTTAATGTGATTACAACAGCATGTTTATCAGTATAAGAAGTCTAAAAGTTATTTACAGGTTAATTCTGTTTTTTTTTTCAAGCCACGAAAATAGTTCTGGACATTAGTTTTATCCTCAAAATATCATTACTGTGTGTAGTGAATCAAATGATAGAAAGAGGAAGTTGAAAGAAGCTTGGTTTATTGTGAAGTCTAAAAATGTTATCAATCAGTGTAACACTAGTGTTTCACTGGAATATTAACCGTTCAGTTCCAATATGTCACCATGATTCTGGTATACTGTACCAAAAGCGCTTGGCAAATTGTTCTTTGTGATTAATGTTTTTTGAATTTTGGCTGCTCTGTTTAGCACGATTTATACATGAAGAATAATATATATATATTCTAACCTCAACTTTATGAATTTAGATTGATAACAACTCTGGAACCAAACAAGGAATGCTAGCGTGTTTATCTAATAATAGTAATAATAAGATTATGTATACGGGTGCCAAGTTGTAACAATGAAATCGTAATGACCACTAGAGATCATCATCCATGCTTATTCCTATAAGATATAATGAAGAAAGTAATTAAATTGTCTAAAAAATATAATGTTGATACATCCAATCCAATTTATTATGGTCTTAATTTTAAACTTAATAACAATTATGTAAATACTCTCGTGATAAGTTATTTCTGCGAACTAAATAATATAGACAACTTTCTTTCACAGCTTTACATAGATATATAATCTCGAGTGGTAACTACAAAAATGTTATGTATATTTTTAATATATAAATGACTAGAAATAAATCAGTAATCGATGCGGAGAATTCGTAAGTTATGTTTATAATATATACTATAAGATTATTATTTAATTCAAAGTAGAATAAAAAGAAATGTTATAAATTCTTCCCATTTAACCCAACTCTATTATTTTCGTTCTCAGCATCTATCACTTTTAGAAGTCACAATTATATAACACTAAATGTCTGTGTTATGTTCTCATTTATATTTTCTTAACTGACAACTCTTAATTTTATTTCCTTAAACACACATATATGCCTTCCAGCTAACTATAGATTCATTATCATTATCATAATAGTATTTCCCGATTTTAATACTTACACTATTTGACTTCCAAGCTAGCTCTTGTAGAAGTAATAATCGCAATTTCTCAAAGTCTTGATCTGCTAGTGAGGAGTATTGATTAATTATTACGATGGATATAATCCCGTAAACTTGCTGAATTAAAATTTAATGTGAATTTACCAGTGGGAATCATATTAAATACCAAAAGCAGAAAAGGGATTGTATGTCTACTCTTAATATTCATAACATTGCAACGAACCAAATAACTAAATTTAACATATTAAATTGACTATATTCTCTCATTTTATTTTATTTCGTATCATCTATTTGCCAAATTTAACTAGTACTTTTAAATTTATTGCATTTTACGAGTCGGGTATATTCTTTATCCACATGAAATGATCGTCCTTAATGCAACAACTT